>JAPQRN010021788.1:22786-33168 GCA_037367275.1 Coranthus polyacanthus | reverse complement strand
ATATCGAGTTTGAAAATATTGCCATATCGGATCGGCCAAAATCCAATATTGTGCATCCCTAGTACATATTGAAGACAGTGTATTGTATAGTACTGTATTGTATTGTATCATATTGTTTTGTATTTTATCGTATCGTCCTATATTCTATTGTATTGTACTGTATTATATTATATGTATGTCTGAGAAGTATGTATGTATGTATGTATTCATGTATGCCTATGAAGACCTAACTCTCCAGATTGTGCTTTGGATGCATCCAGTTCTATTTTGGAAAACATATCTCATCTGAAATGGTGCATAAAGCCGGAGCCTCCCTTTAGTCGGCCAGATATGTACGTAGATACCCATCAAAAACCACAGGGCTTTGTACAATTACAGCACAGCTCTGAGGAGGAAACCAGGCTGCAGAGGCTGAGAAGAGACGCAGAGGAAAGGGAAACAACTCATCTCTGTGCAAATATGGAAAGAATCACATGGGCTGACTGATGTGTCCCTGAATTTCTGAATGCTGACCAGTCACATAAATTGAGCCAATTAGTTGGTGGAGGAGGTGGATAAGAGCAAATACAACTGTTACATAAAGCAGTGTGAGCGTTACATAAACATTCACATGAAAATCGGCCTCAGGACACAAAGTAGAGAGAAAAATACAGCATATAGGGAGAGATATCACCAGAATTGTAATGATCCTTATTATTATTTTTTTTCTCCCTTTATTTATCCAGGAAGGTCCCGTTGAGATACAAAATCTTGCTGATCATTCTGATAATTATTGATTGTATTTAATAAGTGTAAAATCAAGAACCGCAAGTTAAATGCATGAACTATGCCATAATCTGTTCAGTTCAGGTCAGATCCGTTCTCTCAATTACTAGCAGTTATGGACAAAAATGGCCTGGACCTTTGACCCTTGGCCACAAAATATAATCAGTTCATCCTTAAATCGAAGGGAACATTTGTACCCAAGTAAAGGCATGTCTGAATGAGAATGGACAGACATGAGGTCACTGTGACCTTGACCTGTGGCCACTATAATCTTTTCACTCCATCCTTGCATCCAGTGACAAGCATTCACAAATGTTGTGATATTCCTTCAAACCGTTCCTGAGATATTGTGTTTTAAATGTAATGAGGACTGATAGACGGACACACCTTCTTATAGAGATACACCAGGAACGCATTGAAAAAAATCAAGACAAAGAAAACAAAGATGTAGAATAATCTGATTACAGAAATCAAATCTATCCAATGAAATCTAATATTCATAATTATATTATCATCATCATCAGCTGAAAATCAGAATCGTTTACAGAGGTCGCCTCCACACCAGGTGCACCATATTGCATTGCCATGTTTCTACAGTAGCTCAGGACAGACAAATCAAACTCCTGACGCAGAGAAGGTCTTTTGTGTTTTTTGTCTATTCAGATATTTGCAATCTGCAACATCTCCACTACATGCCACTAAATCCTACATATTGTTTCTTTAATTTGAAAAAGATTCCTTAACATTATGTTAATGTTCACAGCAAACTTACTGTATTAACTCAGTAATAAGAATAAGAAATAAGATTATATCTTATAGCTTGGGAGACAGTTGTCATAAGAATCTGCTGTTCACCTGATTGACCGTGGCTTGTTAATGTTCAGAAAAACTAGACTTTATAAAAGAAGTGGGCGTAGCCACAGTGACACCACCCAGTGGTCTCAAGTTTGCTTTTTGGCTGTTGCCAACATAGCTTTTCGGAGCCAGAAATGGCTGTATTTGGACAAAAGATTGGAGCTGAGGAAGAGTGAGGGTGATGGCTGAGCTAATGTTAAACGCTAGCTTACTTAGGGTGACCAAACATGTCCTCTTTTCACGTCCTGTCTGGAGTGTCTGGTTTTTTTTATAAATTAGTGAAAATGCCCAGGTTTCATTGTTTTTCACAGGACCATTAAGCATGTACTTAAATTGACCGGCGCTTTGCACAGAATACTACAGTACTCTGCAAGAGACTGTCTTGTGTGCAGCTCGGCTGTTCTGTAAACAAAGAGAGCGAACATCGGAGCTGCATTGTTTTGCTACGATGCCAAAACGCAAAAGCTGCTTCACAGATGAGTTACAAAAAAAATTCCCCACTTAACGTCTCGGTTGGGGTAAGTGGGAGGCAGAATTCACTGTGTGCAAAGCTGGCACATATATGTCTGTGTCAAATAAAGGGGCATACTTTATAATATATTAAGGTTAAAAGGCATCTTTGAGTAAACTTGAGTATCATTTAAGTATCTCAAGGCAGAGCCGAGTGTCCTTTTTTTTGGGGAATCAAAAAATGGTCACCCTAAGCTTACTGACAGAGTAAAATGGTAAAGTTCATCAAACATGTTGTGCAATAAAATCCTATGAGTCGTGTTAGTATATGTTCTTGACTACAGTCAAGCTGTCTCTTCGAAAATATTTTATTCAATAACCAAAAGTCACTCAGCAACTCAGCAGTGAAGCTAACTAACTAAAAAATGGGTCTGTGATTGGTTTAAAGAAATACAAACAAGCCAAAGAGGTTTTGTTATCTGTTCCAGAAAAATGGGTTCAGCCAGACATTTCTGCAGCGCTGGTACAGCCCAGAAATGAAAACAATACAAAAAATTGTTGCAAACCAATCACAGTCATCTTGGGTGATTGTGTCATTTCTGCAACCAGGGATATCTTATATTATGGTTGCATTCTTTATGGTTGTTTTTAAACCTCTTAACATCCACCATGTCACCAGCGACCCATTTTAATGTTAGGGTTAGATTAAAGCCATGTTTAAACTGATGTAGTTTAGCTTGTGTTTCAAACACAAAACTGGAAGATGTTCTCTTTCAAATGAAGTCTAATACATGCATATTGGCCTTTTTACAACTCACTCATTATTTTTATGCACAAAATGAACATGCAGTTAAAAAAATATACTGTTTTCGCATTTTAATATTTTGTTTTACGAGTTGAGCTTTGACGTTAATCTGGTGACATCAGCTGTGAGTCTGATGTCCCTCTGCACACTCTGCAGCTTTGATTTGGTGTAAACTGTTCAAAAGGTTCCAAAACACGGAGTGAATGCTGGAGATGTTTGTTTCTGTACAGGCCAGAGTGTTCTTTCTCTACATGTCACTAAAAATCTGTCATGCATACACTCTGCTCAAAAAATCTCTGTCCAAATCGCTCAAGAACATCACCATGACAACAACTTATTAAGTGAATGCAGGTGGAAGGTTGTGCATGTGGTGACTGTTAGTGGGTTATGATCTGCGGACTTACCAAAGCACCAGAGCTGTTTTCTGGCAGGGTGAGTCAGCTCATCAGATCTCACCAGACAGTCTGTATACAAGACAGAGAGAGTGAGTGTGTTCATGTAAAGACAGAGACCGACAGACAGAGTATGTTATCAGAGCAAAACAAGCTTTGTGTGCTTACAGATAACAGCCTCTAAAAAGCCAGTGACACATCAGCTGTGCACTGTCTGCATTCAGACAGGTTGCAGCATGGTGGAGTGATCAGAACACAACTTAGGACTTTAGAAATCTGAGAGAAGACTCCACAACGTGTGTATTTTTAGAAATGTTTTTGAAATCATTCTGTTTCAGTCAGTGAAATATGTATGTTTTCACATTTGCTGCTTGTAGTCAGCATAACTACTTGGTTAGATTTAGGTAAAAAGAATCCATGGTTTGGGTTAAAATAGACCCTTTCACTATGTTAACACCCAGGTGTAAAGTGCATGGTTGGCTACACGCTGTCTCTTCCATTATCTGCACCCACCAGTATGTAAATAGACACATGGGCTATTATTGTCTGCCAACATGTAAGCTAAATACTTCAGATGAGGCTTGAACGTACAATCTCTGCATCACTCAGACACTGTCTTATAAGTACCACACACTGACCGATTGCACCACTGGAGTACAGTAGATTTTCTTACACCATCAAAGGTGATGAATGAGAGTACTGTCAGTGCACACAACAATAGCAGGTGTTACTGAGTTTAAATGGAATCTTGTTTGGTCTTTAATTTTTCAATAATTTTTAGGTTTTGCCCAAATTTTTTTTAGGCAACAAAACTACTCAGTTAGATTTAGGCAAGATGGTTGTCTATTGACACACAGGTACATAATGTCTCTTCTACTATATAGACATTAGTGGGCTGTCCCAGACCCCTGGGTGCTATTAAGGTCTGCCAACAGATAAACCATTTGCTCCAGGTGAGGCTTGAACTAACAACCTTGGCCTCACTCAGACACTGTCTTACTGCTCACTGACTGATTGCACCATTCAAGGACATTGGGAGGACAGCTCATCAATGAACTCAAACAGGACTTGATGCTGAAGTGAAATGTCTCCCTCAGCTCAGTGTGTGTCCAGTGGGTTTATCCAATCACTCCACTGGACCGTGCTCCAATCTGTATCACTCTTAATCAACTGAAATGATCTATTTGTGTATGGTTAGGAGTAATACAAAAACTTGGACATAATACAAAGCCGAAGCAGGTTCAGTTTCAACTCATTTATAAATCTGTGTCTGAATTCCCACTTTGTGTCTCCTTGACTCAGCTCCTCGTGTCTTAGTCCCTCCCACCAGAGATGTCAAGAGAGAGTCAAGGCAACAGGCATTTAACAACATGACACATACTCACCTCAGAGTCAGCATTTTAAATAAATGTCATTTTAAACAATAGTGTCATTTTAAATGTCGGTAAAATCTGGCGTGTGTAACAGCTGCATCATCTGTCTGTTATCTAGTTATAGTTACCACTCTAATTTATGATCTGTCAGATGAGTATTAATGTAAATTTAGGATTAACTTTTAATTCATTTCACAACGTGGCATAATGTGTCATGTGATGTAGGGATGTCATATATTTTTTTTATTTAACACACATAACTTTGATCGCACATTTGATCATTTTAAATAACTAATACAACTTCTGAGTAAGGAAAACTTTCAGTTTTAAAGATGTCTCCTGCTGTGTTTTGTATAATCTAGAGGTGTGCCACTCCTCCTTTACACGTCATGAGTCTGATCGCTGAGAAGACTTCCACAAAGAATATACCTGTGTGTCAGTAGCCTCCTCATCCTTGCTCCTCGATCCTCAATAGCCATTTTAGGAATGACACATCTTTAAAGATGCCGCACTGAGATCGATTTTACAAGTGAGGATCGAGGAGCTGAAGAATCAAGGAGAGAGTCAAGGAGGCACAGAAACAGGGAAAAGAGAGGAGCCTATATCTCCGAGAGCAATGTGTGCAGGGAATCTCAAGATAGTGTGTTCAAGTGTGTACAGCAATAAGAATGTCTTTCACGAGTATTTATGTTAAACCTGGTCTAGTAGCTCAGTGGTAGAGTGCATGAGGTCCTGGGTTCAATTCCCAGCATCGCCATAAAACTGGAAAGGAGTTTTGCTAGACACCCTCTCTCAGGCTTAAACACAGCTTTTGTTACATTTATGCCAAGCATCCACACTAATCCCACATTTTAGGGTCCCCATAATACCAGAGTTTCAAGGAATACCAGGGCTCTCTGATGAACAAGGTTTAGGCAACAAAACAACTAAGTTAGGGCTAGGAAAATAACAGGATTGGGATAAAATGAACCCTTTCTAAATGTTTACTATGTTTACTATAATATTACATGTTTGAAAGCCTTTCTGTCTTAAATGATCTACTCATGTATGTCTAAGAGCAACACAAAACCCTGGACATAAATCAATGCTACAGTCCTTGTCACAGGGGATGTAGCTCAGTGGAAGAGCACTTGCTTTGCATGTATGAGTTCCTGGGTTCAATCCCCAGCATCTCCAGCTCTTTTGGGAAACAGGATGGTCAAGGGCTCAACTTGACTCTGTTCCAGTTCGTTCATAAATCTGCATGTCTGATTTATACTCAAAGTTATGATTCCCCAATGACACTTTAGGCCCATTAAGTATTAAGTACTCAGGATATCAAACACACTACGTGCAAAAAACTCCCACAGTGGTCATTAACCTCCCTGTCCCAGACAACATGGTATTTTTTTATCTTGTCTTGTCTACCTAAATCTGGACCCAGTTCAACACATAGATCCAATAGAAGGGATGCAGGGAATCTGGGAAGGTGCATTTATGTGTGTATGACCATTTAGCGTGTGATATCCACTGAAATAACATAACAAATATAGGATATAAAATGACTGCTTGTATTCAGAATGTCTTTAGTCATCCCACTTTGCTATCATGAGCTCTTTCAACATTTTCTCCAAAATGTTAGTACACATGGGTTAGAGTTTCCACACAGGTGAAGTTTGTTTCACCTTTTTTAGACAGCAGTTTGTTTGTACAGACTGAGTAGTAGTTGTTGAAGAAGGCTTCAACTTGTTAAGCACAAAATTACAAACCATCTAATTATATTCTTAAAATAAAATATAAATCAACCCCACAAATGTATTTTTTTGGAATTGCTTTTTATTCACCTAGTAAATTAAATGCTCCAGATGAGGCTTGAACTCAGAACCACACACTGACCAATTATGCCACTGGAGCACATAGATGAATAGATTTCAACTTCTATTCTGCATGTAGTCCATTGTTGATCTTTATCAAATGAAATATTCTAAAATCTCCTTGTGTGAAAGAAGTGATTGCGTGAGAGAAACACCGTTGCTAATCTAGTTTTTATATTGTTACAGTGTTGTGTCATGCTAACTACGGTTTTGGATTATCTAAATCCTGAGCATTAAATAGAGGCAAAAACAGTTTAATGGCCAAACTCCACAATTCAGTACTACAGAGTCCCCATTAAGTAATCTTGATTTAGTAAATCGTGCTTTAATGAATCTTCTGACCTTTCATTCTCTGTTTTAAAGGTTGAGTGTGTAATATTTAGTAACACCTAGTGGTGAAGATAGAGATTGTAACCAACTGAATCCCCTTTGCTTCACCCTCGGTTACAGTGGCCACAAGAAACATAAAAGGCCTTCATTAGAGTCAGTGTTTGTTTTGTCTGCTCTGGTCTTGTTAGTTAAGGAGACATTAACTCTGGTCCACACACAGACACAGTAGGAGACAGTAATGTACCCGAACGCTGGATGCCATCTGCTATAAAACAGAGTATATTCTGAGCCACTGAAGGACCATGGTGGACTCTGGGGTGGAGACCTGCTCCCTATCTAGATATAAATGACTCATTCCAAAGTAATGAAAACCTAACCATTCATATTTTGAATGATTTAGAAATGAATGAAAGTAATATTGCATTTCTTCGATCCTCCAAAGTCACACACACTGGAGCTTTAAGTAATCTAGATTTAGTCAATTATTGTGTTTAATTACTCCTCTGGGCACTTTCATTATCTATTTAAAATGAGAAAACTCAAAACATATTGGCTCACTTCATCCCTTTCCTGCCTATAAAATCTATTCTCTTTCTATTGCGTAACTCACATTAGGAAACAGTAACTGTATCCATGTAATTATCCCTCTGTCTGTGCCTTTGTAATCCTTTCAGTCTATTCTGTTAAATGAATTTGCAGTTCGCTAATATACTTTACCACCATCGCTGGCTCAACCACCAAAAATCATCTCTTTCTCCCTCTGTCGCTCCTTCCCCACATCCTTCCATTACACACATATTTGGCTGATGTAAAACAATCTGTTTCAACCTATTTTTGCAGTGGTAAATATGTAGCCTGATGTTTCTCTTCTGCCCAGCTCCTACCTCTTTATATACACAATCCATATCAGAAACACAATTTGTTCTATGCAACAAAATGCAACTACTTCCTGTCCAAGCAATTTTCTTGGACTTAAATGAAATAATTGTTTTGGCTTGACTAATTATCAAATAGGAGTCTTATTACATAAATGCATATTTTTACAGATCATCATGCTACATAGTGAAATCATAGTGAGCCAACTACAGCTGATCCAGTCAGAGAGACTGAGATGAAATGAAACAAAGTGGAAGTTATTTTAAAAACCTAAAACACTCTGGTTAAGGTTAGACAGTAGTGAAGATTACATTCCCAACAATTCCCAATGTATGAATAAAGGTTAAAGAAGAAGTTAAAAACTGTGTTGGGCTGTTCATACAAAGCTTGACTACTCCTCCGTTTATTTGATTATTTTTATGTATCTGGCAATCAGAAAATCTATTGGCATGAATTTCAGTGATGGGGAACATTTTTGACTATTTGCAAAGCTGTAACAGACAGCTGCATAGTCCTGTGTCTCTGTCCAATTAACTGACTATTAACTTAATAAAGATCTGCATGGTTCTGGTATCACTATGTCCAGGAGGAATTCTGATTTAAAGGTGTTCCACGGTGGGATTTGTCCTGCGTCAGTTCACCTCAGAACACCTGCGTTTTGACAGGTGTAGCGCCTGCAGGGCCTGGTCACTGAACCAGAAAAGCTTGTCCATTTGGGGCTGGCCTCTAGGCACCACCACTGAATGAAAAGAGTCATTGTCACTTGAACAACATGTCACTTCCTGTGTGAATTAAATATGTGGAAATACCCTGAGTGAGAAGGTCTAAGGTCACTGCATTCAGGTGTGTCTCAAAAACCTCTGGTAGAATCACTATAGGCTGACAAAATTACACTCACTAGCCTAGCTGATGATACTACATTCTCTGTAAAATGCCGCAAATAAATTAAAAAAATTGCAGCTGCAGGAGGCACCAGGCCTTTATTTGAAGGAAGCTTGTATAAGAGTCAGGCCTTTATTTATAATTTCCTCTGTTTAATATGTAAAATGGTCGTAATTATTGTGAAACCTTGTTTTGATCCACTCTGGAACAACAGAGTGTTCTAGAAAATAGCCAGATTATATTATTAAATGTATTCAGTTACACTTGTAGAAGTGAACATTACATGACAGGCACCAGAAGTTTATCCATATTATGTATTACCTGTATGCCTGTATCACTTATATTTCAGGACTGGTTTTTATTTGTTCATGTCGGCTAATTTTAGAGACCTGGCTTTTAATTGACTAACGGTTTTTATTTGAGGAAATACGGTTAATGTTTTTTCTCAACTCTCAATATTTCTAAATTCAGAGATCATTGTGTGCACCGCTGCCACCTCTTGTGACCCAGCAGTTTGGGAGCAGGACCAACACAGCTCTAGCTGAACTCCCCACTCCCACGTCATCCTGGCACCACTGTCTGCTGTTAGGTAATCACTGCATGCCTGTGTGTTCCCCCCGGAGGGCACAGAGACAGGATGAGTGGAGACCAATGGGGAGCCTGCTTCATCCCTTCAAATGAGCTGATAAAGCAGAGATGTGTCTGTCAACACTTGTTCACTTTATTACATATTATTATTATTATTACACTTTATTTGTGTGGAGCAAAAATGTGACCACAGGAGGCTTTAGCTGTGTATGGACCAAGAAATATTTTAAAAGAAAATTAGAATTAGTTAGAATAAGCCATTGATAAGTAAGCAACATCGGTTTTATGTAAGCAAAACAAATTCAATCCAGGCATTTGCATACATTTTTAATGCATTAAAGTTTCTCCATGTAAGATTTGCATGTGCTTATATGAAGTTTGTGTTTGTGCTGTGCTGGGAAATGGGCATTTTTTGATGTTTGACGATTGCATTTTAGTGTTGTGCCTCGTGTGCACACTGTTGCAGCTGTAGAGGAACAGAAGAGAGACATAAAAAACTCAAGAGCGTAAGAGTGAAGATTTTCAAGGAAAATCTACATAGAAAGCAGTGTACAGGCTGTTATCATGGATGTAGGCAACTGAGACACACTGAGTCATTAGCTTAGAAATGGGTTAGCTAGCATTGACAAATAACTGGATCCAAATCAGAGGCGGGAAGTAACAAAGTACAACTACAGTGGAAACCAGTTATAGTGATCATGGTTACAGTGATCAACTACTTATGTGGATCAAAATGTCTGGGATAGAATCATTCCTATACAAATACTGCGTAAATAATTAGCTTATAGTGATCAAGTAGTCCGCGTATAGTGTTCATTTTAGGTCTTTTCATATGTGAAGTTATTGCTGCCTGGACTTGGAAAAATAATAGAAATCAAGTGGTCACCTGTAATTGAAGCTGTGCTCGTGTCTCGTTAAGTGGATCATTAATATGCGGTCACGTGAAGCCTCCTGATGAGGGCAAAAGAGTCGTCCATGAGCCTGACAGAGGACAGAGTTGGAGTTTCCACAGGGTTTTTGTGTTTATCATACTGCACTGGGAAGCTGCTGGAGGAAACAGTCTAAGCTACTGCTGTGTTCATGTCATATCCTTTGAACCATAACTACAACGGAAAATCACCTGTTATTCAAAGATAACCTGTTATTCAAAGATAACAGGTATTTCACACAGTTACAGCAGTAGAGAATAGAATATCTAAATATGTCTGTATTT
>JAPQRN010021788.1:0-13844 GCA_037367275.1 Coranthus polyacanthus | reverse complement strand
TAATTATATTTTTTATGATATACATTTGTTTCTAAGTTTTATGTTGTTAACAGCACTTACAAAAAGTTTCAAGGCTTTGTTATTTTACGTTATTTTACTTATGTATATTTTGATGTTGAACATTTTGCCATTATAATAGTTTTGAATGTTTAACATCTACATTTGTGAAATATTTGTCTTGTTGAATAAGAACGGAGGTTACTCTAATTTTCTATGCATGAACATAATAAGCATCTATGATGTTTTCATCTTGTTGCATCTTTTAAGTCACTTTCCAAAAATCAGCTTTGAAGGAAATAATAATTTGACATTTACTGTGATAATTATCGCTATCGACTGATATGAAAATGTTTATCGTCATAATATTTTTGGCCATGCGTGAATCATACATCATACGTTTTATACGTTTCATGATGAAGATACAGAAAAATAGAATTAGAATGATTAACTGTGATTTTATTGACTTGTAAAATTATCTTTTAAATTGACAAACATCATATATGTAATTGATGGCATAATTCAAACACGATCAAAAATGTATTTTTCTCACATTGACTACTGTGCATATTTTGGGCTATATATGGGCTTCACCTTTCTATAAACAGGAGCTCTGAAAGTCGACCCAGCAGCTGAGCTAGCTGTCAATCAAAACCCTCACAGCAGACAGAGTGGACACTCACTGGTAGCCATGCCCTTAATTATACATATTGTGTCTCCTCAAATAGTGTCCAGGCCTTTATATCGGTCAGCTGCAAGAAGCACCAGGCGTTTATTTATAATTTCCTGGTTAATAAGTAGAAATGGTCATATGTAGCACAAACAGTCATTTTGATCCACTCCCGTTTTCAATGTTAAAAGTACTGCGTTATGCTTTTAACATAAACTCAACACTTCCTTAGCTGTTTCAAATTAAAAGCCCTCTAGTGTTTCACTAGATAGAAACCACTCATTTCTTATCAGGACTTTTATTGTAAAAGCACTGTCTTCCTGTGGATCTTCTAAGTTTCAAAAAATGACAGCTTGGCTGAAATATTCAGACATACATCTGAAGGGACTGAAATCAGACAATAACTCTTCAGATGATGATTTTGAATGTACTAAATTAAAGCAATAGAAGTACACGTTGTGCTTAACTGGCAGCACAGTATATGACAAGTTTAACCATATAATTGTTACCGGCCTATATTTGAGGATCAGCCTTTATTTGTTCGTGTTGACCTCTACCTGCTTGTCATTGACTTCTGTTTTTTATTGGAGGAAATATGGTAACTTAAACAGTTAATATAATTTAAACAGGTGACTTATATAGAGATTCACCTCTGTACAGTTGTCATGAATAGGGATTTCAGCAAAAATTATCTGTAAACATGTTTATTTCTGCTGCTATACTCATGTAAATGTGATAACTTGTGTTGTTGCCTTTCTTGTACATCTTGGTAAAGTACATTTTTACTGTCACTCTAACCATATAAGTAGTGACGGTGTTTCCCCACACAAGTTCAAATCCTGTTGACAGTGTTGTTTACAGTCTCAACACACAGTGTCATGCAGCTGAGTGAGACACCCTGTCTCCTGTGTCAGTAATTAGCCTGGTTTCCTCGCTACCCGTTCCACACACAAAAGGTCTGGTCTCTGACACCGTCCTCTCTTTGCAAAGGCACTCTGTGACCTCTGACAAACCCTAAATCACTCACGGCGGCCTCATCTTCACAAAATGTCACCATAAAGTCCTCTCCTGACCCAGACGTGCACAGAGTCCTGCCTCCAGCTCAGTCCTTGAAATCCCTCAGGTCATAAAGTGAGGGACCCTGATGCCACAGTTTTATGGGCGCTCACTGAGAGCTAACACCTCCTATTCTCCTCCAGTGCCCTCTGCTCTTCATCTTTGTCTCCTCTGTTGCTGTTGCAATTAGAGAGACCAACATTTAACGAGCTCGCTCATAAACCTCCTGTGAGCAGATTTTTTTACGTGGTTTCTTTAGCTTTGGGTTAGAGGAGCACAGGGACGAGCAGACACAGAGGAAGGGAGGGATGCTGGGATGCCTTTTTTGAATGTGGAGAATGTTTTTTATTGCTCTACAGTATTTTGTTTGTGTGTTTTCTCCAGATCAGTGCCTCGTCCACCCCCACCCCACCCTCCTCTTGAATTTAATCTCCTCCAGTAAATGCAGAGTCAGCAGGAGGTGCCCACCATGTGTGGCCGTGGAGGAGGAGGAGGAAAAGGAGGAGGAGGAGGAATGAAACATAATGAGACACACAAAAATGAAATACAAGAGGACACTGTAGCAAAGCTTCATTAAAAGTAGGATGATATATATTTTTCTTTTGTCTTCAGGGTTTATTTTCTTCACATTCTCAGCTAAAACACCTACAAAATGCTGCAGTGTTGTGTTGTTTTATTTAATTTGACTCCAAGAATTCTAATTAGTACAGACTCATTTTGATGTTGCACAAACATTTTATCATTATAATAGTTTTGAATGTTCTACCTCTAGATGTGTGAAATGTTCCGCTGTTTGGTAAGTGTTTGTCATGTTCTGTTTAAAGCCACTCCAAGAACACAGACCTCCACCAGTCATGCCCTGTGTCATTTGGTCACCTGTCAATGGCATCATATCCATTTGACTAACATTAAAATTACTTGCAACTAATTCATTAGAATGAATGACATAACATGAATACACATCACAAAAGGAGATGTGAACATCATTTGTGCCTCACATCACATTGCTTTTCATTGGCAACTCCCATGATCCCATGCTACTTCATAATGTCATCTATTGCTATGCTTTTTATTGTTTTGATTGAGAGACCCCTAGTGGCAGAAATGATATAGTGTGCATTTAAGATGCTTTTGAGTACAACCTTCTTTCTTTGACCCCATTTACACATGGTATTAAATGCAATATGCTATTGTTTATTATCCAGATAATAAACCATCTTATTTTGCCTTTGCATTTACACCTGGTATTTTAAATGTGCTCTCGTTCTCCTCTTTGAGATCAGATCTCTGTCCTCCAGAACCAAACCTGCACCTAAGTCATTTAAAGTGGTGGCAAATCATGATGTGATGAGTCAATTTTAACATTAACATCAGCAGGATTAAACTCACCTTTATCATTTGAAGTTGAGTTCGTGTCTCTGTTGGTGTCTGGCTTCACATTGTCTAACGTCAAAGAAGGTTGGAAACAACGCTGGAAAATATCATGCTGGTCAAATAGTATCTGGTCCAGCAAGTTATTCTTGATCACCTGCTTTTCTTATTTTCTGTTGCCATTACAGTCAGGTCTGCTGACAACCTGTGCTAACATTTGTTCTGATATTTCTACATAAATGCATCTATTTTTCCAGGAAAAAACAGTCAAGGTTTGCTTTGATGTTCTTGTCGCCACATAAAGATATTAACCCTCTGGTTTCTTGAGGCTCCAGGGATGTGAATCTTCCATTTCTTTTCATTTTCATCAGGTTTGCTAACCAGTGGTGTGAGCGCTGCGTGTTATTCATAGGTCAGAGGTCAGAGGGGAATGATGATGTATGTGCATATGTAAGAACGTCGTATGGATTGTGTTTACACTGACCTAAAAATCTGTACATAATGTGAGCCGGACTACCTCCACATGTGGTCAGGCAGATCTGATCAAAATCCATTCACAACACATTTACACCTTGCATTAACATGTGTTTTTCCTGCATCTCGAGATCTTATCTGGATATTGCTCACATTTGAATCCCAGGTGTAAATGAGGTCTTTGTCACCGCTTCATCTTCAGTATTTACTAAGTAATATTTAAACAGCTGACTTGTAACTTGAGCTTACTGGAAGCCACAGTCAGATAACATTTGTTTACACTGCCACAGAAGGAAGTGTCTTTGCGGTGTATTTGTTTCCCAGCAAAATATACTTTGTGTCACACTGACAAAATCAGCTCACAGTTTCAAAAAACAAGATGTGTTCCAGTCAAAACAGGAGCTGACAGCCTTCAATAGGCAACATAGCAAGGACAGAGAGGAAAACACAAGACACAAAGACAGTTACAGGATTCTGCAAGGACATCCAAAATAATGGGCATAAAACAGGAAATTACTGATTTGTACCTCACCTTTTCATTTTCACAGTTCATGACCTGGCTGACTTCTCATGTAGAAGCTCACTCAGTCTCTTTTGCTTTTCCAGAGTTGAGCGTAGCAGAATGTTGAGGCCATAAAAACACACTGAAGGATACTTCACAAAGACTCCATTGTGCTTTGTGATTTCAAATGTCATCATATTTCAGCCTGTATCTACTGGTTGTCTCTGTGCACAAAATGATAGAGTGCAGCAGAATGACACATTGGCACAGTCACACAGGACTGGGCTAACTCCTGCAGAAAGCCTGCAGCTGGAACTTCCAACACTGTCTACTTGTGTTTTTTCTAATATCACATCTACAGTAGGCTTATGTGTTTTGAATGTTCTAATACCACATTTACAGTAGGTTTAATGTTCTAACATGTTCTTATATATATCACATCTACAGTAGTTTGTCATGTCCTATAATGTTAAATGTTCTAAAATCATCTAAAGGGCACAAGACAGACACACACAGACAGTGCCCTCAAATGAACCTTCTACATAACAGCAGACCTATAAAAGTTTCCAGCATAATGTGCATGGGTATTGTGTTGTCTATAGCTCTGTGTCTCTGAGCCCTGTTACACTTGTCAGGATTCCAGGGTTTACACAGTAGCACAGCAGAGGCTGGTTAACCCTATGTGACCTAGAGATTGGTAGGAAAACACATACATTGGAAACCAAATGAAACACGTTAAAACGAGCTTCAGGCTGTCAAGACAAAAATCAACACCACAACTTTATGATTTCATTTGATGTCATATGTCAAGTACAAAGACAGACAGCGTAGCTTAACATTAAGCAGGATAATCAGAGTAAGCTACTTAGCTACTCAAAGTAATGAGCATATTTATCAGTGTCAAACTATTCCTTTAATTTTAGCTCACTATTTAACTGCCATAGATAATAGAAGTGGAATGCTAACTTACTAGAAACACTGATCGCACTGTTATGCAAAACACAAAAGTAATTTCAGCTACTTGATATGCCAATGGTTCCCGCACTTTTTCAGCTCAAGACCCCTCAGGGTCATCAATTGAATAAATGCACTGCCCTTGAATGTCAGAATGGCAATCACGGATAGCAAGATAATGTCAACAGTCTCATCTAATACTGACAAGTAATGCTAGCAAGGCAGCAACACACTGTCACCAACTAACTGACATACAAAACAAATCATTTAAATGCTGACATACACAAATAAACACAACTGACTGAGTTTCCATTCTGAAAACACTGTTTTTGAAAGTCTCTTCTTTGCACAGGAAAGATTTTTTGACGTGCTGCATCTCAAAATATTAATTACTGAGGTCACTTCTCTGCATTTTGAATGGATTTGGTGTTGCCAATATTTAGAAACTCTTTCAAAGAACACATATGAATGAACTCACATGTCAAATTATTGTGATGTATTTTACTCTGTCATTTGGCAACCCAATAAAATCGGCCCCGCAACCTATTTTGGGTCCTGACCCTAAGTTTGGGAAAGGCAGTGATACACTAATTAGCACTAGCTGCCCTAATTACCAAGCTAACTGACAGACGATATAATACAATATCAAATTAATGCTAACATTTCCTAGTGTAGCTAAGTTATACTATAACGGGCTGGGTAACAAAGTACTGGGTAAACTTTAGTAACCATTTTCATGACAAAATGTTTTGACCGTTTCTGCAACTCCTTCACCAACAACTACAGTAGAGCTGTTAGGCTGGGAAAATATGTTTTATTCAATAAACAGAAGCTCTGAAAGCCTGACTCTGAGTTGTCAATCAAAGCCCACAAAGCAGACATGGACAGCACTCACCCATCACTCAAAGTAGCCACGCCCTTAATTATGAGTAACGTCTTAATATAATTTAAACATGTTGGGTAATATATAAATTCACTCCTTGTACATTTGTCATGAACTTGGAAATTAGCTATAGAGAACAAAACTACTACAAACATTTATTTCTGCTGTAAAGTGGGACATTTTAACATGGGGGTCTATGGGATTGACTCACTTTTGGAGTCAGCTTCAAGTGGACATTTGAGGAACTGCAGGTTTTGGCATTTGTTTGCTTCATTTTCAGGTTTTTCAGCTTTGTTGTAATCAAGTATGAAGTGCGTGTACACACTATAAGCTTTATCTTCACAGTCAAAGAATGTAGAACAAACGGCTGATTTCTATCATAGACTTTATGTCTCTTTGTGTAAGTCTGAGTGAAGCACTGAGTCTTCTACAAATACATCACAGTATTTCCCCAAGGAGGGTAAATCAGTCGTTTTAACACTGTATGATGTGTGACCTCGGAGAATGAAGAGTGGAGAGAGGGAAAAAAATGATGCCACATCCAACACTAAAGCCAACACTAAAAGTGTTGACATGTTGGCCTCATGCGTGTCAGTATCTGGTCATGATGTTAGTATTTGGTCATCTCTGCTGTTATTGCCAATACATACTACAGAAAAATTGGATTTTTTAGATTCTTTTTTTTTTTTCTGATATGTTTTCAGTTTTAATGTTACTGAGTCATGCAGACTGCTACCAGGAAAGAGCAACTAAAAAAGAAACAGATCAAGGATGATGTGTTCAGTAAAAGTATACACCCTCACTCATTTCAAAACCACAATGCAACGTCATCCAACCAAGAGTGTGTTGTTTCCTGGTAGATGATGTTGTAACTTACACAGTGTAGGCAGACTGTCTCAGAACTGTCGAAGCAGAAGATACAATTACTGTCACCCTGAAAACTTCCCAGTGTTGTAAATTACTGCCATAGATATACAAACACAAGATGGGAAATACGCTTTTCTAAGACATTACCATGGCACCATCATCTTACTAGGAACTAGATCTATCTTAGAATGATCCCTGAAGATGTAGCAACTACATGCCACAGAAAATAATCCTGGGAATGTCAAATTGTTGGAAGTACCTACCATATGTACGAATATCACGTAGTAAATGAAAATATGCTAATGTAATATGACATGTTTAAAAACTTTTAAGTTAACACAGCCTAGCCTGTAGCAGCGATTAATTTAATTTCTTCTAATTTTGTGTGATTACAAGTTCTACATACTTCTGATTTGTATGAATACCAAGAACATAAAAATATGTAGTTTTCAGTTCTTAAAGGTTCAGTATGAGACATTTCCACAAGTTTGTGTTGGAGTTTTGACCTGGGAGCCAGTCATTTGTTGATGTTTTCTAACTCTCTGACTTCTAAGTTGCCTAACTTCATGACAACAGCCTGTAAATTGATTTCTATGTAGAGTAGGGTGACAATATTTTGATTCCCAAAAAAAAGGGCTCTGCGTTGAGATACTTAAATGATACTCAAGTTTACTCAAAGATGCCTTATAACTTTAATATATTATAAAGTATACCTCCTCTGTATGGATAGAAAATTCAGTTGTAACAGTGTCTCTTTATAACAAAAGACACAAATTCAGATTCTGAGAGGTTATTCACCATGCTTTCTTATTTTAATTATTTTAAATTCTCTTTTTAAGTATCAAAAAATAAGTAAATAAATAAAATTGAAATGTCTGGAATTAAATAACAATAGAAATAATGCCTCCTGGGGAAAAATACAAAAATGTTAAATAATGTTAGAAATAACACCACTTATCCCGACCGGGACAGTAAGTTTAAGCACATGCTTAATGGTCCTGTGAAAAACAATGAAACCCGGACATTTTCACTAATTTATAACCAAAGTATGACCAAAAGCCTGTAAATACAGCAACAGTTCTAAAGCTGAGATGGCCTCTGCAGCAGCTGCAGTACATACAAACACACACACAGTTAAACTTGGCCACTATGTCTCTTCTGCTCTCACCCCATGGCTAATTCTTTCCCCTTCTCTCCACAACCGCAGCACATGAATGCATTTCACGAGGCGCACAACAACCTCACACATTACACACAATTACAGCTCACAGATGGCCGATCACTCTGCCACATCAACATGCTCTATAACGCAGCTTCAGTACATACACACACTAGGACACCTTCAGTACATATGGCAAGTGGTTGTATAAATGGCTGTGTCTTGCTGCAGATGCCACGGGCAGAACTAGTCACGGGGAATCCAGTGGAAACACGTGCTGGAGCTTCACTCAGCACTGGAGAGAACACTTGGCTCAGAGGTCTAATAAATCTGACACACATATATAAAGAAAGAAAAGGTACAGATGTAAACGCAGGTATGTGCTTAGACTATAAACAGAAACATCAGTGTGTTCATTATAGCCTGAATTGCATGTGAAGACAGGGCTTAGTCTTCAAGGTCTTGTAAAGGAGTCTTGTAATATTTAGTGACATATGGTTGCCACAAAATATGCAAAAGAGTATTAGAGTCAGTGTTTGTTTTGTCTGTTCTTGGCTATTTAGTTGAGGTGATATAAACTCTGGTCCACATAGTAGGTGACAGTAATGCACCTTAATGCTGGATGACACCTGCTTTAAAAGGAACAAGATGGTGTATAGTTGTAGTACCCACAACATCGAAAAGTGGTACTGATGTTAGCCTAGCTTCAGTCACTTTGCCTATTGACAGCAGAGGAATTGAGTAGTTTCTCAAATAGATTACTGGAAAATGATTGAATGGTTTTCTAGAGAAAATGAAATGACGACAAACAGCATGACAGACAACATGGATGGACGCTAATCCAGCACATAACTGATAATTGTATTAAGTTTGGTGAAAAAATATGGAATGGTTCTCCAGTTATGCTCCAGAAACCAAATGATGACAGACAGCGGGACGGACATGCTAATCACTATGTACCCTCGCATTCCAAAAAGGAGAAGAGGTCCATTCTAAGCTACTGTAGAATCATGGCAGTACACTTCCTCCATGGAAATAAACCATTCATTCTAAGGTAACGGTAAGAAAACGATTCATATTTTTGTGTGATTCTACACTAATGAACACATAAATCAATAGGTAAGATTCATACAAGGTTGTGTGCTTCGGTGAACTTTGGGTTTGTAGTTTGTTGACTTTAGTAACTTCCATTTCTCAGTGAACAACTGTGTGTTAAATTGGGATTTCAGTATTGCTATGAAAGGCCTTAGACTGTACAGGACAGTAATTTGACCTTGCATGTGAAAATGATCAAATAGAGACAGGCTGTATTAGTCACAGGCCTGCTATGTGAGGGTGGCCAGATAGAGACAGGCTGTATCAGTCACACACCTGATAAGCAGGACTCAGATGTGTCCAGAAGTGCTCGCTTTGTATGAAACATGATCTAGTTAGAATCTGTTAGATACATGCCTGAGCAGACAACACCCAAAACTCTTATAATAGTGAATACACTTCAGGGGCGTGCTACCTGTGATGCACAAACCCCAATGGCCAATTACAATACGGTTATGCGATCACATGACCACCATACGGGGCAATATTCTGCCCAAGAGTCTAAAAACTTGTAACTAATTGCTTTCGGGGCTTTTTTGACTGAGATCCTGAGCCCAGTGCTGTATATACTTGACCTGTGACCTAAATAAACTGCTTCTGAGACCAACTGAATTCTCCGGCTAATTTCTTGGGCTGTCAAAACAAAGAACTGGGCCTAACAACAGGAAAGTGTCACTGGTGAAGTGTACACTGCACCAAGTTTGTAAAGAAGATCTGTGGAAATACAAACTGGCCAAACATCCCAGAGAGTTTTTCCCAGTCCAGAATGATAGTGGGTTAACCAGACCTTTCTGTAGTGCTGGAACAGAAAAACAAAGTGGAGATTGTCTTGTGATTGCCTTGACTCTTTGACTTGTTTTACTAAAAGTGACTTGGTGTTTAGACCCGCATTATACGGGAACAGGCTGTTTGTGATGTGATGGGCTGGGCTGGCACTTTGCTCAACATCCTTAACATCCGGAACCATATGAACCTGCATCAGGTCTGAGTTCAAACTAAAGCCACTCTGTTTTCCAGTTGCAAACAGAAACTTGAAAAAACATGAGAAAGTAGACAGAAGGTTTTGAGCTTATCTCAGCAGCATGATTTCATGTCCACCATAATGCAGGGACACGTGATGGCTCTAGATATCAATCATTCATGATTGGTAGGAGAGCACCAGAATAGCATGCAGTGGAATCTGCTCAGCAACAGCTAAATGAAGAAAATCAGCACATGCACATATAAAGCATTAATTCAAAGCTTTCAAATTTACACAAGAACAGTAAATAAAGGTTCACCAAAGAACATGTGAAATCTCCTGTATTTGTGTTTGTTGGGCTGCTACTTACTTGAAAATTCAAACGGCAAGAAAGTTAGAAGTATAAAGCCTCTTATCATCCACCAGGTCACCTGTGACCTATTTTAGGGTTAGGGTTACATTTGAGCCATGTTTAAACTGATGTAGTTTAGGTTGTGTTTCAGCCACATGTTAAACCCACAGAAACTAGAAGATGTTCTTTTTCAAATGAAGTTTGATACATGCATATTGGCCTTACATTTCATTTCATTACAGTTATAACTTTCATCCTAGCTTGAGAAGAGTGGATGTTAAAGTTTATGTTTTTTAGTACTGACTGATGCAAGGTGGGAGAAAGCGTGAATATGCTCATTGGTTTACATGGTAATTTGTAACAACATGAATTTTAGAAAAAAAGATGAATATCCGTTAAAAATATTTGCAATAAAAAGTCAAAGATGTTTTACTTCCACAAAGAAGAAGAAAAGAACGGTTCTGTAGCTTTGTCAGCCAAAAGTAGGAGAAATCCAGTCTCACCTGAATTTAATCCATCACTGCTGGACTTAATTTGGAGATGTGACATGTTAATGTCAGAGGTAAAAGGGGACCTACTGATGCTACAATTCAGTATGTCTGATTGAAGTGAATTACTTTTTCCTGTCTGCTTTGCAGTCTGGTTTGTTCATCAGCAGAGTGGAAAATGAGCCTCAATCGTCCAGTCTAGACTGTCGCTGAGTGTTCACCCCTGATTTAACAAGCAGATGACACACAGAAAGACACACACCAAGGAGGACACACCATTTATTTCCAAGGCATAAAGAACAAGAGAGACAATTATTTTAGAACATATCTCGTCAGCATTGACATCTTACCTGATTCTTAACCTGCTGCTTTCAAATACATTGTGGTGACTGCAAAGTGGTGAACTCAGTGTAATCAGACAATGTAATCCACAGACAAATTAACTTCCTTAATATTTAGGTTTAAAGCAGAATTATGATTCCCCTTGAACACTTCTGCAGATCAGTTTTACATGCAATAAGCCACGCACTTGCACAAGCACATATACGTTTTTATATTTCCTTTGTATGACCACAGTAACACAGTGTGTGTGTGAAAACAAACATACTGCCATGCAGTGCTAAAGTCACAAAAAATAGAAAATGCAAATTACCGTATTTCCTCAAATAGTGTCCAGGCCTTTATTTCTCTCAGCAGCAGGAGGCACCAGGCCTTTATTTGAAGGAGGCTCTGTTTAATAAGTAGAAATGGTCGTAATTAGAGCGAAACCTTGTATTAATCCCCTTCCATTTGCAATGTTAAAAGTACTGCAGTGCACTTTTCCACAACCACTAAACTTCCTTTACTGTTACAAAATAAAAGCCCTATCACATTTCAACGCACAGGGAACAGAGCTTTTATTGTGTAAACATCTTCCTGTTGCACTGGTAAGTTTCTACAAATTACAGATTCACTGAAAAAGTAAGATACACACCTGTAGTGACTGAAACCAGACAACAACACTTCAGATGATGATCTAGAACAACAAAGTGTTGAAAATAGATGGATTATATTGTTGAATGTATAAAATTAAAGTTGTCGAAGTGTGTTTAACTGGCAGCACTTTACATGACAGACACAAGAAGTTTATCTATATTGTTTTTTGTCAGCCTGTATTTGAGGATTGGGTTTTATTTGTTCGTGTCGTCCTGGCCCCCTATTATTATTATGAGCTTTTAATTGACCCGCCGGTCCCTGCTTCCGCCCTGTCGGACCCTGCTCACCATGACTCGCCGGTACCTGCTTCCATCCTGCCGGACCCTGTTTGCTGTGACTCGCCGACCTCTGCTTCTGCCCTGCCAGACCCTGCGCACCGTATCTCACAGGCTTCTGCATCTGCTTCTGCCCGATCGTGCCGTTATATTCAATAAATCATGTTTTCTCGCTACCTTCGGTTTCTGTTGTCTGCATCTGGGTTCGACATTAAACAGCCCCATGACACACATGGCTCTAATAAACAGAGTAGATGAAGTAGTAGAGCATTCTGTTGCTGTTTTCCATCTAAATAGCTGGGATGTTTTCATGGATGAGACTAATAATAATTCATTCTCATCAGTCTATAGTACCAGACATGTTCTAGCACTTTATCAGAGTATCTGGGAAGACGCAGAAAATAGCTGATCAAGTTAGTCAAGTTAAATATTCATTGCATCAGAATTTATTCAGAAAAGGTTTTTCCACTTCTCCATTTACTCTTTTTGGACAAATTCTGGAAGAATGTTGCCATTTCCATAAACATTTCCTAATGCAAAACTTCAAAAAGTGCATTAAATGTGTTTCTGGAAATGCACATGGTGTGTGTGACTCCTCATTATTTATTTAGGGCCAAATAAGCAAAAGGATTGCACGGCTGAAATGCAGGGAAACACCTGAAAGCACTGGATACTGTGACGCAAAAGACGGGCAAACTGCACAAAACTTTATATCATTAGCATATCATTAGCACAAAATCTTTTGTGAATAGGTGCAAAAAACAAAGCAGATTGTGAGCAATTCCCTGCACAATTAGCGGGGCGGGGTATGTAGCATAGATTGTTGCCACAGACAAAAGCATTTATAGCCTAATCTAATATGCAGTGCCCATTAGGTAGGGTTCCATCCAAATGTATCATAAATTGTACCCGAATTTTCAGAAAATGAGCAAAAGGCAATGCTAATTCATGCATATTTCCATCCACTGCTGTTGTGTGAATATTCAGAGCTGGTTCATGTACATCGTCCTGGTTTAAAAGTTTGCCAGTTCCATGTAGTATAACCGAACTAATCCTCTGGTCTGGATCATCTAATGTTGTCTCAAACTCTTTCACAGTTTGTCAAAGCTTTGGTCTAACATTTCTTTCTGCAGCTCTTCATACATGGTGTCGTTTTGTTGCTGTTTTCCATGCAATAAGGTTTTTTGTTTCTTGTATAAATGTAGTGTAGTTTCAGTCTCCTTATGCAGACACAATTATTCTCTAAATCTGTTTCCATTGCACTTATTCACATTTACCTTTTATGGATATGCTGACTATTCCATATAGATGTACTCCACTCTGTGACAAGCACAGTTATTGTCACAGAGTACAGGACTTCAAAATTATTATCAGATTATTATTTAAAGCAGTATTGCCTAATGCTGCCCACTCCACTCCAATTGTCACACAACTGTACTCTGAAGATATGGAACATGCTTTTGCTTTAAGCCCTTTTTTTCATTTTAACTCATTTTCACCCCACATTCATCTTTTGTTACAGGTTTGCAAGTGAGTACAAATGTGCACATCTTTAGGTGTATTGATGAGCAAAATCCCCCACAGCCCTCTTTAAGTAAAGACTTGACTGATAGAAAAATTATTCAGGAAATGCACAGAGTCACTGGAGTCAGATTAAGGTGGTTTTATTTCTTGCAGTAAGGAGACAAGTCAGCACCAAGGTACAAAGTTGTCTGAAGTTTAATTCAATTCAATTCAATTCAATTCAATTCAATTCAATTCAATT
>JAPQRN010021787.1:2571-13822 GCA_037367275.1 Coranthus polyacanthus | reverse complement strand
ATCAGCAGGTTCACGGATACAAGCAAATATACAAAAGCCGACATTTTGGCATCGAAGGAATGAGAGAGGAAGCTTGTTTTCAGTGGAAAACTTTGAAAAAACACTGTTTTTAATCAGGGTTAGTGCAACTCTCTGTAAAATACTGTAATTGCACTGATATTTATCATTTACAACAAATGTCAGATGAGTAGGAACGTTTTGGCAGCGCTGTTATTTATTATTTTAATGACTCGATCTGTACAATCCCTCTGAAAAGCAGATCATATGACGCATTAAGATCAGGTGAGATCATCCAGACCTAGATGTTCGTAACTGAGAGAACTTCATCAACGCGTTATGATGCAAGAGGTTCTTGTTATTTATCAGTACTGGTTAAAGCGGTGGAGAATGTGGGTTTTAACGCGACGGTGGATCTGCGATGTAACCAAACCTTTCAATCCCTGCCTTTATGCTGCGTCTCGACAGAAGACGTCTGATTAAGAGTCAGAATTTGAAAAGTGCATGTTTGGATGTCATCTCCTTTTGATAAAGACGAATACTTTTAAAAAATCTTTAATGAATCTTTTTATATATATATGTAAATAGAGAATCTTATCTTTTCAAATGTAAGAAAACACATCACATCCTCAAGCCACAGAAGAATGGACGGAGCTTTTACAGACTTACAGAAGTAAAATACTTTTCAGCTTTTCATATTATATATTTTTATTACGCTATTGTTCCCTGCCAATTCCAACTCTTTATGAACTCTTTAATTATCCAATAAACCAGGTATTAATCAGTGTTTTCATGCTAAAATAATGGTCTATAATTGTGCAAATAGAGAAACCCATGGTCTGTTTCCAGTCTCTGTATGTATTTACATTAACTAGACATGAACTAGATGCTGAAAGTTGTTTCATTCTACTGTCTTTATTTGTTTCTAAGTCCATGCTGCTCACTCTTGAAAAGGAGACTTTAATCTCAATGAGAATTTCACCTGGATAAATAAAGGATGTAGTAATAATATCTTTAATAATAAAACTTTCTGATTAAACCAGGTCGAGGTCTGCTTTTGTCTAGTGACGGGTTGTGTCTTCACGTGTCACTTTGTTTGTTTTTTTTCTCACTAAATGTGACAATGCAAAGTCCCTGCGGTATCAGCGTTAGTAGCTTGATCACTATCTTATTCCTTCCCCTCAACTTGTTTCCTCTTCAGTTGGCACTTAGAGGAACCGACAATGACTAAGTTCAAAGACTGTCGCAGAAATGGGGAAATGGTCGTTTCTGAGGCTCTCTCTGCCTTTTCTGCGTTTTCATTTAAATGAGTCTGAAACATATATTTAAAAGGATAATCCATGAGTTTGATTTCACTTTCTTTCCTGTGAAGATTCTGCAGCCGTGCTTCGTCTTTCTGCCTGTTCGCGTTCAGAGGATGTCGCTGCTGTGTTTTCTGTTTGAAAAAGTCAGAAATGCCAAGTCGGAAAATGGTGAAAAAGTGTTTCCCAAAATGCAACGCGATGTTCTCAAGTGTCTCCTTTTATCCACAACACAAACACATTGAGTTTACTGTCATTTAAGAGGAAGGAAACCACAAGGTGTTACGTTACTCAAACCAATTATCGATGATCAAAATAGTTTAGATTTATGTAATAGTCGTCAACTAAGCGATTCTGGCTGCAGCTCTGAACACCAGGACCAGGACTCCACCTCCGCCCGTCCATCCTGACCCCTGTGGCTCCCGAACGAGTGGCAGCAGCTCTCGAAACCGGCTTCATTTGTGAGACAGTCATGACGTGTGACTGATCCCGACAAACCAACAGACAATAAGAAGCCGTGAGCTGAGGGTTTGCGTCTGATCCTGGTGTAAGCTCCGCTCTGCTGCCTCAGAGAAGTCACTCCAGTCCTACTGAAGCATCAGCGAAAACTTCCCCTCTCCACTGATTTCATATCTCTGTGCTTTGTTTTATTCTCTCCTGTTCTGATACTTCTATCCATCTGTCGTCCACCAGACCCAGCATCAGCATGAAGTGACTGAGAGCAAATCCTTTCATGTAGTCCAGTACAACAGTAGACCAGGTTTTCATCCTGTTACGCCTGTTTCTTAAGGGTGTAAATCTCTCCCTTGTACGATTCAATACACCTCTATATACATGGGCTACGATACGATTCAGGGACGACAGAATAGAGTGAGCATCAGTTTTTCCGTTTTTTATCGGTTCGGTCTGGTGTCGGAGCTTAAACTGACATTTATCATTGTGACAGATTGTGTCCTACATGAGTAACCTGTAAACTGTGCCGACGACATCACGGTTTTGCAACATGACAACCTGATGAATAATATTATGTTTGATGAATGAATAATACTATGATAAACGTGAGGAAGACAACATGAGGATCAAACTTCAGCCGAGGGAGGGGGAACACGTCTGTTTACTAGAAAGTTCATGTGTCTTTTGGGCGACAACGAGAGGAAACATAACAGACTTAGCTTCAAAGAAAACTAAAACTGCACGGATATGGAACATGTCAGGAAAGAGGTGAAGCCGAAAAATGTAGATGAGGCAACAAGGAAGAAGAACGTCAGGCAAAACTGATGACGGTGCTGCTTTAATCTTGCGTATCCAGATGTATCTCCACACTTTATTAGATCTGTATCCGCGGTGGAGGTAGTGCTGCTTCGCTCCTGCTGCTGCTTCTTCTTCCTCTTTTGTGTTTATTGTCAAAGTTCATTACTGCCACCAAGTGGACTGGAGTCGTTACGATCTCTTTCATGGGCTCTGACGGCCTCGTTATGTTCCTCTCAGAATTTACAATACGTTTCTGTCTTTAAAGTACGTTCAGGCTCAGCTCTGTGTAGACAATGTGGTGTAATATCGGTGCATAATCATAATCTGTTTTATCTGAGGTCAGTTCAATGTGTTGGAACATTAAGGTGAATCCTGAATGTCTGCATGTGTCACTTTTGGACACACATGAACAGGTGAACACGTGGTATTTTAGCAGATTTTCCTACATTGAAAAAACCTGAACGTACACGTTACGTTTTGGTTTAAAAACAGTTTTATTTGAAGTCTAAATAGTTATAGCAATACTTATTAGAGCAAAGGAGAGGCATACATGTGGACAACCTGTCATCCGAAGAGGAGAAGTTTTTCAGAGTTAAATCTCTCATTATTCCCTGCTATTCCATAACAATGCAGTATTCAACACACATCCACTCTCTTCCTTTTATTACACATGGAGCAGCCACTCTCTGCTGGGCTTTAAGCACAGGTCCTGATGCCACTCACTGGCTATTGAATAATGACCCTTAGAGACCCGGCTTAAGCCTAATCCGCACTTGAAAGCTATTCTTCCTCTAATTCTATCCCTCTTAAAACCCTCGCTGGAGACAGATGAGTGGCACACACTCACATGTGCACCTGGATTAAAGCCTCCGGACTTGAGCGGACGTTCCGACAACATACTGTCCTCGAACAGAGTAATGACACAGGCTTCGAGGAAATCGGGATGCAACTTGTAAAACAGGGAATTCACTGAGGACGGTGGTGCCGATTTGAAGACAACGCTGCTCTTCAGGGACGTCATTAACCCGCCTCAACAGTTTTTACCTCAGCAATTTGGAGTCATGCATTTAATACTGAAAAGACACATGATATGGCTAAAATTGTGCATAATACTAAGTCAGTGTTGAGTCCTAATTGGCTACCAAGAGCCAAACACCGAGTTAATCCGTCCAATTAAATTCCCAGTTAAAGTATGTCGGAACAAACATCCTGTTAACTCTGCCTGACGTTGTATTTTAGTCACTTAATCCCATCCGACTGGCTTTATGATGTGGAGACTGTTGCTCAACATTTTCAAGTCAGAGGATCAGTGTGTTTTTTTCTCTTGTTTTTGAGATAAGTAGCAAACTGTGGTTTGATTCCAACAAAGGTATTAGAGGTCGACCGATGGTGGACATTTCAAGGCCGACGTGATAACGATGGTTTGGAGCAGGAAGAAGCCGATGTTATCTCCACATCTCCTCCCAGAGATGTTGACACTGAAAACTTCTCTTTCACTTTATTAGAAACTGGTTGAACTGAACATCTAAGTTAAAGAAATAAATACGTAAATTAATAAATCTGAATCAGTATTTCCAGTTTAGAAGACTATTCACTTTCAGCTGCAACTTCTGCCCACAGTGAGTTTGTAAAACGTCCTATCGGTGCAAATTAATCAGCAAATCTGTAGTTTTTTGGCTCGATGGCTGGTTTTCTGTCTTTTGAGTATTTTATCTCTAACTGTTGAATATTGAATATACATTAATATATATATCGACTAAGAAACTTTATCCCTGATGATGGAAACGATGTCTCTGAGTAATACATGGTCTATGCTTGTCATAAAGATAAACCTGTAGCAAATAGAAGCTCAGTAGCTCTTTTGTATTTATCCATATTACTTCAATGCACACGTGTTTGGCCCCTGAAAAATGGAGTGAATTAATCACGGGTGTGATTTGGTGACATTTCCCCAACGAGGACTTCACTGAAATGAGGAAAACCGCTGTGATTCAGTGTGTGGACGGAGACAAAAGCAATCGATCTCAGACAGACGGACAACAGCACGGAATAAAACATGAAATAAACACCTATTTTAGCATTTTAACCCCTTTTACATTTACATTTGTACTGCTTTTTTAACCTTATTAAACCATTTAGGCATTAGACTTTAAAACTATGTAGACTATGACCACATATACATTTATGACAGGGTTTATAACACGAAGGCCAGAACGTCCAGAGGGAAATACGGCAGATAAATAAATTCATTAAAGGCAGATTAAATAGAACAATACAGTGTGACTAAAATATCTTACAAAGACAACTTGCAGGCTTTTTATACCAATAGAAGTGTGGTTTTGTCTCCGCTGTTACCACAGTGATGGCTGTGTTTGAGTGTGTTTGGTGTTTAATCAGGTGATTAAATTTACAACCAGTACTTTGGCTCTGCTCCACACATTCCACACATATTGCTCCACACAAAGCAGTTCTGGAATATGAACAGACACGTTAACGGACAGAAAAATGTCTCGCATAAAGTCTGATTTCGGACTCATTTTTAATAAAGATTTTGGGTCGTTTGCACCATAGCATCCCTTTAATCCCACGTTGAGTTACATGTAAAATGACCTCAGTGAGAAACTTACTTTGATGCGACTAAAATTAGGAGGATTCTCCTGTTGGGAAGAAACAGAAACCGACAGACACACTGTGGACTACGATGCAGGGGAAGAAAATGCCTTTGGAACAAAAATATAACATAAAAAAACAAAGTTTCTGAAACAGCTGTACACGTCCTGAGATCCAACACAAACGCATATATAAAATATGTCTCTGATGTGTTTCTTCTCTCTGAACTGTCACAGAAACATGTAAACATGGGCTTTTTTTCTGTTTTCAAAAAGGACAATCAAAAGAAGTAGCGTCACTATTGTCACAGAGGAAAGAGTAGGCAGCAGCACACAAGGAAATCTCTGACATTTGTATTTCTGACGCTTTAAAAGCCCCGTCCTGAAAGCGCACATATGTGTTTCTGAGCCACCCCAGATCTGCAGAAGAGAAGATGTATACGATTTTCTTCTGATGAATTTAATTCAGAGGGTTTTGTGGTGACTTGAAAATGTTACGCGTAGGAAAAAAAGGCATGTGGATCCGCCGCAGGTTGGTGGTGTGTTTCATAAAATGTGACGAGGTCTTCCAGTGTGTAGGCTCCCCCAAGTGGAGAATTAAACGTCATGTTGTCAACAAATGTCGAAGAGGAAAAAAACCAAACACAGCTAAAAATGAGGAAGTAATAATGACCCAAATAAGGAACAAAAAGAAGAAAGAGAAGAAAGAGCGTGTCAATATTGAGCTGCAGGTCTTTTTAAAATCCATGTCATACTTTGCGTGCCCTTATTGTTTGAGCATTTTATTTACCTAAGTTATTATATGGTACATTAAAGTTGTCATTATGACTGTTGTGGAAGCTGTTTGAAACTGAAAACAGTCTCTGGTCCTGGTATTACCACTACAGAAGAACCATTTCATTCCTTCTGTACTTCTGCAGGTGCTCGGTTTCTTTCCCGAATCAAACAGTTTGCATTGTTTGTTTTCGTTTCTTTTCTTTCTTTCCCTTTTTTTTTTTCCTTCTCTCACAAGTTTAGAAAATTTCCAAAAGAAGAATCTTCTGGTGGCGCCATCAATGTCAAAGTCAGAGGGAGAGGAGGGAAAATGATTTCTTGGAAATACAGAGAGCTGAAATGAGGCGGGAGGCACGAGGAATGGATTCTCAACGCTGCCTTGCAAACTCACTGCCTACTCCTCAGGCTTTTGATATACAGCTTGACAACACACACACACACATACAGTTAAGCTCTACCTCATCATTGCCACAGAGCATGGAAGATGAAAAACCCATGAGTGTACGCATTTTGATTCTTAAATCAACACTGTTTTGATTTTGGTTTTGCTACAGCAGAGCGTGAAGCAGCTTATTATCTGCTTCATTACTGACAGGACAAGAACGAGCCAGTGTGTGTGTCTGTGTGTGTCGATAGTGAGACAGACACAGAGTTTGTGTGTGTTTCTATGGAGAAGTGTATGAACCCATAACGTTAACCAAGCCTATCCCAGTAGTTTATTAGGATCTTGTACCGTTTTCCATTCCAGAGACGCGTGTGTGGGACCGTTGGATTTTATATCAAGTAAACAAAGCGTTCGATTGCATTGAAAATCATCTCCTGGCATCAACACACTCATGAAGAAATGAAACACAACATAAAGTTTCTGAAGTTACAAATGAAAGTGCATGCCCACCACCCACGATAAACCTTTTCTTTATTATTATTTATGGCATTTATTGACATATACATCAAGGTTTCCCCTTGTGGTAACTTTTTAATGTTCCATTACAAGAAGACATTCGATTAGTTTGCAGCACTGTGTGATATTAAGCAAATATGTAAAGTCACTACATTTTACTATTGATTTTAAAACAGGCATAGTGACAGACGCAGCATCCCCGTTACCATGGTAATCAACTTTCACTTCTGCCTGCGTGCGCTGTTCTGCTTCATCTCTTGGATGTACAGTGTCGTCTTTTTGCACCATGAAGTTATCAGGTCCGAAGTTATTGATCTCCCTGTGAGGAAATGGACGTCTCTGCTTTACATCGTTACAACGAGAAGCTGAGTGGAATCAAACGAAGCTAAAGTCAGCTCGTGGTTTCCGAGGCTGCCGGTTCGGGGTCTGGTTCGTTGTGTATTGTGTTGTGTATCTGACCGTCTAAACACTGGCAATGATGGGCCTGCACGGATGTGTTTATTGGAACATGTGTGTGTGGTTAGCTTCTCTTTCCTCACTGTGCATTTTAATGTGAACAGCACGTTCCTAATTCGTTTAAAAATGTATGTACATCGTTAGCTATTTTGTAAAGTGAGACTGGGCTCAACACACGATTATTAAGAGACTATGGCGCCAGAGTCTATATCATTAAAGAGAAACACTGTTATATATGCATGTGTAACAACGACTGGTAATTAAACATGACCAGCACGTTTCAAATTCGTCTAGTAAAACAAAATTCTGCAGAAAGAAAAAATCCAGTGGAAATCTAGCACACATCCTCAATGGAAATGGTCAAATCCATGAGGAAGACTTATCTAATTTCTTAAAGAGCTCCATCCATCCACTAAAATGCCTAAGAGATGTAGGATAAGACGTGAAATAGTTGTTCATCTATCCTATTCCACTCGGTAAACTGTTCTACAGCCAACATCTGGTACTGAATTTTACACACACAGCTGGAGTCTCAGCTGCCAAAACGTCTGATGGGTGTCTTTCTGCTCTTTAATCATCTACACCTGCTTTAACACAGCTGAACTCACTATTTAGTATTCCTAATCACGACAGGATGTGATAACACTGGGCTTAAAATGATTATAGATTCACCAGAGGATTATCTTTTTTTTTTTTTTACCAAATCACAGCCTCCAACAAACACAAATTTGGTGTTTTTTCAGTGTCTTCAGTGTGGACAGGCAGACAGAAGCCTTTTTAAGAGCATCATCTTAGTGTGGATGTCAGTTAAATATCACTTTGCTCTGTAAGGACGTCTCCCAGAAGGACGACGGACGGAGACAGAAAATAGTTTTCTGCTCCAAGATTGTAAATGATTTCACTGAAAACGTACGCAGACTGTTTTTCTCTCACTGCCCATTGTAATTCAACAGGTTATCCACGGTGCATCTCCTTAAAGTCGAACAATTTCCTACTTTTCCTGTATCAAGACTGCATCGCAATACTGCTTCACCCCATTAGAAATGCTACAAGTTGCTCTCAGGGTGTGAATGATTTAAGTCCCTGCTAGTGTGTGTGTTTTGACTGTTACATGGCTGTGTTCACATGCACAAAATGTTCTAGTCTTCTAGTGTTCTAGTTGTAAAGCTGAAGCCACTTGTGCCATTTTTCTTCTTTGTGTCAAAGTAGGATTTTTTTCACAGTTTTCCACTGATGGCAGCAGGGTCCAAAATAAACACTCATCAAGCACCAGTTTCAGTTTGAGCTAAATCTCAGAAGGTTACGCGTCACAGCGGAGGGTAAATGTTTGTACCAAAATAGTAAAAAACTATTCTGAGAGCCTCGACACACGCGCTCACTGGGATTTCATGTTGCATTCAGGTGCACGTCATAGAACGCTCCTACAACCTGATTGTTATTGGTCTTAATCACAAAATGCTACGTTTTGAATAATGCCATATTCTGAATATAAAGGTTTAACGTGTTTAATTATAGGGAAGCCTGAGTGCTGCAGCGTCTAATGACAACACTGTGCCTCCAGCAGCTTGGTAAAAAAAAAAAACATCCTGTTTGAACATGGCAGTGTCTCTGTGCACGAAGCCCAATCAATAAAGAGCTGGTTTTCCCAGTGTGATGAAAAACTGAACCGACCTGCACAGATCCCTGACCTCAGCCACGTCCAACACCTTTAGGATGAACATGAATGCAGACTGGAGGCCAGGACGCATCACACGGATTTTGTGGCTGAATGGGAGCAAATCCTCGTAGCCAGGTTCTGAAATCTACTTAAAAACAAGAACCAGAAATGACAGCATTCCTGAGGTTTGGAACGACACGTTCAGCGATTACATACAGGATGGTGTGTGTGTGATTGTTGATTCATGTTATGGTTATGATTGTGTATGTAAATATGTATATTATACTCAGATCTGTCTTGCAAATTAGATCTTGATCTCAATGAGATCCCCTGACTAACCATATTTGAAGGGTTTTTTTTTTTCTCCATTTTTCTCATTTCCACTCAGGATTTTTATGCACAAATTGAAAATGGCAATAAAAGCCGCTGTATGGAGAGGCATCTATTGTGTGTTTTGTCGGCGTCGTTGGCAGACAGACGGATGAAGGACCCCACATGGCTTCACTAAGAGGTTTCCTTTCTAAACTTGAGCGCTCTGAGGTCTGCTGTGGTAGATAGGACCACTGCCTTTGTTCACATTACAACCCTAATTAGGCAGAGCTTTGTGTGTGAGAAATAGGAGAGCTGTACCCGCGGCGTGTGCAAATGAGTGTGTGCGTGTTGTTTGTGTGTGACGGGGATATTGAGAGTGACAGCTGAGTGTTGCCACCAGCACGCTCCGCTTGTCTCCTTGTTTCACTGCAGACCAGCTGAGTGAACCGCTGGCGGCAGGCCAAGCAGAAAACACACACTCTCTCACAAACACACACACATTTGGTACTTGATTTCTTGTGGAGACTGTCAATAATGTAATTCTCTTTCATATCTTCCACGCTTTAAACCTTAACGTGAACCCAACCTAACGCAGACGCTAAAAACCTCAAACAGGACATTAAAGCTCCAGGAGCTGAAATCACTGGGGAAAAAAACACACACCTTCCTTCTGCAGCTTTCTAATCCAAATGAAAAGACTATCACCCGAGGCTTCCCGACTGACCCTCTGCGATTTGCTTCATACTTTCAGAAATTAACGTTATCAGTCCTAGTAAACACCAGACAAAATGTCAGCCTTACATCTTCATTAGTTTTTGATATTTTGGGCTTTGAAAATGGGTCGTGAAAAACAAGTGGTTCAGAAAAAGATGTTGAGTTCAAGAAGTCATTACTTTTGAACTGTTCATGATAGATGCACGACATTTTCAGGAGTTGTTCTAAGATACAAGATGTCTTTAATTTATGTAAAAGAAGGTACACAGTTGCATATTTGCCAAATTATAGCTTGCTGAAAACTGTAAAAAACAAAAAAAAATGTCATTAAGTGCTTCAGAGCAATTTCACCCAGTGTTATCTCCACTTTGAACCACATCAGGTCTTTAAAATGTTGGTATTTATTTCTCAAGTTGGAGTACTATTGTGGTGACAGAGTATTTTTGTAAAGGAAATAAAATATTCTGATTTATGAGGCATTAAAAATGAAAAGAAACATTTCCTACCTATATTTCAAATGCATATTGCTCATGTATGACACAGTCTAACATTAAAAACAATTATATCACTGGAAAGAGCATGTCTACATTAATATATGCACAAAATATGAAGTTGGTAGCTTTAACCAAACTATATTTTTTAAGGTATCAAATACAGCCTGAAAACGTAGTCCAGAGAAAGGGGTAGACGTCTTGTTTCCTCTCAGACAACTTGAATTACAATCCACTGAAAGGCAAGTATGGAATTTGTGCCCAATGACGCCTAGAAACTATCCAGCACCGCAGCTTTAAAGAAGAATTACAGATCAGCCTGAATGCCTGAGGCGAAGGAGGCATTTAAAACGATTGATTTGAAAAAAGATGCTTGAACACAAGGTTTTAAATATGAATAATAAAAGGAGTAGGTCACTGAACCAGCAGCTGTCACATCCACTCTGCGCAGCCAGCACTAATGTATAAAGTCGAAAAGAGTGTAGATTAAATAGTGAATATGGAAGAAATAAACCTCTAATAATACCCCTCTACATAAAGGCGGACGGCAAATTAAAGCAAAAAACTGAATGAATGAGTGGAGAAACTTTCCGAATGCAGATGCTTCCAGCAGATGCGTCCACACAGGTGAACTACAATTAGCATCCGATAAAGCTCTGCAGACTCTGAAATGTTACGTCTTCGTACATCTTTTATGTCCTTTGCTGTTTTCATCTTCGTCTTTTATGTAATTTTTGTCCCATTTTGTCGTTTTAACCCACCGTCTTCTCGTCCTCGATGGATACCCC
>JAPQRN010021786.1:0-33278 GCA_037367275.1 Coranthus polyacanthus | reverse complement strand
GACACTAATAGGCAGCATAATTATATGAGCACTCAGCTCTGGTGATGTCATTCCACACCAACCAATCAGCTGAGACACCTGATTGAATTCACCGCTGAATGTTACCGTTTGTGTACGATGCACATATATTGCAGAGGCAGTGTAACCATGACAACAGGAGGCAAGAGGAGGAGGAGGAACTTTTGGTTAATGAGGTTAAGTTACACACAGTAGAACACAGAACAATATTTTAAGGTTAGCAGGGGTCAAGAGGTCAAGGGTTAGAGGGTATCAGTGAAAGCTACAATGTAGGGTTCCTCTTGTTCCTCGTTGGATGGGAAGAAACAGGAAGTAACTCCTGTTTGGAGTCTGTAAAAATGAAAACAATAAAGTCAATTAGATTAAAATAGAATTAGACATTTAACATTGATTGTAATATATCTGCATGTGTTATTAAAGAGTGACTAAAATATGTCAAAATATGTCAATCGCCCCCTGGTAGCTGGTTGCAATATAGGCCATAAGCCCCGGCCCCTCTATGTTGGCCAATGTGTCATGGGCTAAACTAAAAATTTATGTCCAATAAATGCCTCTGAAAGAATATTTCTGTCTTTTTGGGTATACTTAATCAAATCGTCATCTTTCTTTGAGTTTGTGTTTTTTCAATATAACCAGGGGTGATTGACAGCTGAAATGACCAATCACTGTCCTGCCCCACCTTCAAGGAGGTTCGATGGCAGGTGCATCATTTCTTTACTTGCGGTGTTTTCTCACCTACTGTGCAGCCTGTTCGGTCTGTTCTCCTCCTGCTTCTGTTTTTGGGAGGTCAGCCTGCAGGAGGGACAAAACACACACATCACATACATGACCACGCCAATCCACACCTCCATTCCAAGCTACATTTCTCCATAAATAAGTAAAGCTAATTATTTTTACTAAAACCATCATTACTTTCACTCAACTCAGTCTCATTCCCAGGGTATAAAATAGTGTCATTTTGTTGAAGCCACTGGGGGCGTAGATTTGGACAGTATGGATATGTCCGTACCAATAATTGAGGACCTTGTCTGTATTATATTTTGGCAAGGCCTGTTAGAGGTTAAGTTTATCGAGGTCAACATTTTGTACTTTGTCATGTGACCAAAAAAAAGAAAAAAAAACAAGGTGCTTTTTCACCTCCCAGAGGGTAACGGGTATAAAATCGGTCAGATGTCTCATTGTTGTAAAATTAAAACCTTCTACCTAAAGTTACCAGCCTTTCCACTGTGGAAAATAATGTCAGCTTGCCTTAACTAGCTTAACCAGGTTGTCAGCAGGAGTAAACAAACAGGTGGATGTATGAAATTATGAGATAAATTTCACCATCAGTCCCATAACTATGTCACCATTAATTCATTTATTTACTGTTTTGATTCCAGTCCAAACCAGAATTTATAAGGGATTGTGTCCCTACCAGTGTTGAGATCAATCCTATGCCCTTGCTGCTGGTATCTCATCTGGGTATACACATGGTTGCAAACTGCAACTTCACCACTAAATATCACATACATAACCTTTCAGACAAAATACTATTTTGTCATAAAGTGGGGCTTATTGATTGAAAGGGTCTGCTGTATAATTTAACAGGCCAATAACTGTGCTCCCATATGACAGTGTATGTTACACAACAACCCCAACAATATGTTTATGAGTATGAGCTCATCATTTGTCTTAAAATGACTACTCCAGGTAGACTTACAAGCATTTTCTGGTAAATGTTAAAAACCACATTGGTCCATAGTTGGACAGTTGTAGAGCCAATATGTTAAACTGTAACAGATTCATTTTGTTATTGATTGATCTCTGGTTTTATAACATCAGGAAACTCTGAAACACAACAGTCCAAACCTTGAAAATCCAGTTTTGTATCATTTCAAACCAAGAAAACTAGCAAATTTTCTACCTTAAACCATCTGTTTCTGTTGCTTTTATATTTGTTTTGGGAGAAATGTAACTTTATATCTGCACAAAGGTTATGCAGCGAAACACAAACTTTTTAATAAAAGGATATAAAAGCACTTTCACAAAGTCTGAAACTAGAAAAAAAGCAAGAAGAAGCCAAGGGGAGGTTAAGCTGAAAGAAACAGCCATGTTAGTCATTGTGTATGTGACTGTGAAATGTTGACGACTCCTTTTTTCCCTTCTTTAATCCTGCAACAGGAAACATTTCTACAGAACAACAAAAATATCATGTGCTTATTTCCAATTCTTCGCTTTGGACACAACCTGTGGAAAACCTACCAGAATCCAAGGTACATACATTGATTTTTTTTAAAAAGAGAGATATGAACAAACTCAAGAGAGGTAGATTGCACATATTGACACATGGCAGTAAAATGAAACCCTGGCCAACCCGATCAGACTGAGTAAAAGTCCTGTGATATGTCCTTTTGTTGGACCTGTTTTCAAGATGTCAGCACAGAAAACATACCTCACCAAGTGAAATGAATCCAAACTGAAATAACTGAGTAAGCTTTTGGAAGCAACAAACATATAATTCTAGAAAGTGGTTTTTGAAAATACTGGGCAAAAGATGCAACATTTTCTTTCTTATAGGTTCTAGGTAAGGTTCTTAATAAAGTTTCATCAGCATATTGAAACTGAGTTTCAACATTTTCTTTTGGGAAACCTCAGGGCTCCATTCTGAACCCAGTGATGTTCTGTTTTTAAATTGTTTTCATGGTCAAATATTGTTCGCTAATGCCTCATGCTATGCAGAAGACTCTGAAAATATTTGGAAGAGGGCTCAAGGGTGGACATACTGTATCACATGAAATAGCACTAATACTTTTTCAGTAAGACCACTACTAACACAATAGGTAAACCAGATAAAACTGTCTTGATGTGTAGGTTCTTCAGCAGTCAATTCAAGTCTAACAATTAATGCTGATGTCGGCAAGGTTTTCCTGTAGTGTTGAATAAAATGAGCATTTTTGAATGTAGGAAATGTCAGATTAATGAAGCTGTCATGAGAATTATGCCATGCAAACAGTTAACCAATCAGGCACCTCCTCAGTCACTGGTCCCACCTCCTCCTGCCCTCGACCAATCACCAGAAATTTGTAAATGGAGAAAGATAGAGTTAAAGTTACACAGATTGTAATGCATTCAATTTTGTACCACATTTATTTTTTATTAATATGGGTTGAAACATTTAGAAAATATGAAAGAATAGTTTTCCGTTTTTATTTCATTTGCAGGCTTAACATGATATTGAATTGATTTAATGCAGGCAAATTTGAAAAATGTTTCTCCAGAGCGGAAAAATAATAAAGAGAAAGTAGATTTTTTCCTGTCTGTAGACTTACCACCAGCTACACAATTCAAAATATGATATAATATATAACATGTAATGTTATGTACTGTATGTAATGTTATTATGAACTGCATTTAAAAAAAAACATTTTCAATTGACAGTTACATTGAATACTTAATACCAACAATAAGTATTATTAGATAACAATAAGTATCTAATAGCACATTGATGGATTATTTTAATACACAGAAATACAAACCTACAATGCCAGCCATTCTGGGGTCATGTGACTTCACTCACCGTGCTGACAAATCCACTTGCCAGGGCTGCATTCTCCACCCCCTCCACTGTTGCCTGGGCTGCCTCATTGGCCCCAGAGACCGCGGTGTCTGCCACAATGTTGGCCTGGTCGGTCGTTTTCTGGGCGACTGGAGGACAAGAGCAAATTATCACTGCTATTTAACATTTTACACAATATTTCTAATTATTTACAGGAAAGGTGACTTTTGTGAAATATAAAATCCACCTTACATACATCACTTTACCTTTGAGTACAGTAAATGAAACCTGCTTCAATTATTTATGTTGCCTGGCACCCAAAAGAGATTGCAGGAAGTCACTTCTTCCTGCCACTCAGTGTCTGACTCATGACAAATTTTTATTTTGACAATTAAAGAGATTTAAGATTTTAAATTCCACCAGGTCACTTCCAACCCATAAGGGGTTAGGGTTATATTTAAACTGATGTAGTTTCTAACCTGTTAACACCATCATCACCAGGTCACCGGTGACCCATTTTAGGGTTAGGGCTATAACAGTCTAAGTGTAAGGCCAAAATTCATGTGTTAGGGAACATCTTCTAGTCTCTGTATTTAGCATTTGGCTAAAACACAAATTAAGCTTTTAAGATCCATGAAGAGTGGAAGTGTGAGGCTAAAATGCTGGCTTCTTTTGAAAGGGAAGATCTTCTGGTTTCTGTCTTTAACAAGTGGCTAAAACACAACTACATCAGTTTAAACATGGTTCAACACTAACTCATACACTAACCCTAACCCTAAGTAAATGCTCCGTGAAAAGGGTAGGTGTTGTTTAATCAGTGTTGTTTAGAGGTGGTTCTAAGTGGATTTCATTCTGTTTGGACAGAGCCAGGCTAACAATTTCCATCTGTTTCCAGTCTTTATGCTAAGTTAACATGTGCACATTTCCATCTGAAACAATAAAATATATTTCCTAAAAGGTAAAACTTCAAAAGTTGCTATAACTACTGAAGAAAATACTGTTATTGCAATATACAATAGAGATAAACATTGGCAAGAGAAGTAAAATACATGACATCAGAGAATAATATTAATTTAATTGTCCATGTGCTTGCTGGTTTACCTGTGTTAACGCCAGTCACTACTCCCTCCATCGTCTTGTTCCCTGTAAAGAAAAAGACAAATCTTTGAAACCATGATCATGCTACTTGGACATTAATTCCATTTTCATCACCAGTGATCATTTAACTGTGAATAAAATAAGATGTGGGCCACTTGAACACAGAAGCAGCTGTTTTATTTCCTACAGTCTGAATCTAACCTGGTTTCTCCTGCAGGGACACACTGAGCTCAGCTAATCTCTGAATTATTTATTCATGTCACCCAGTTAATAACAAGACAACCAGCATGAGGCAAAAAACTTTCTGCATTTTTTTGTTGCAAGGACATAATAGGATATACAAAATCCAGGGGTCTGGAAGTTCAGCATATTCACAATGTCCATTTGTCAAACTCCCATCTTGACAAAGCAAGATATGACTCTACTTATGAGTTTGTTCACAAGAAGAGTAAACAATCATTTTAAACAGATATGAAGTATTTAAAAATATAAATACAAGTCAACAAGTCCAAGGCTTTAGGCAATACAAAAGAAAGTCAATGGGTTTCCACTATACACAATGAGCACTGAGGTATGGAACCAAGGTCCATGCTTTATTGGTCAGTAGGAGGTGCTTTTATACGTTTTGGTCCACTATCTCGGCCATACCCAGAGTAGATTAGGTGTGCAGTTTAAGTTATCATGGCAGAAAACACAGGGTTAAACCTCCAGTTACCTCACGAACTAACTAAATAACTAAATCCTACTTCGTACTACAAGACCTTCCCACCAGAGACCGGAGTTCAAACTGCTTTGTTTACTGTTAGGAAAAGATTGTAATAATACAAGGTCTTGACATCTTCCTCTAAACATAACCAAAGTGTCTCCAGCGTCTAAACCTAAACATAGACAGTTTAATAATGCTGTCATCAAACCCAGCTGTGAACACGTTCTGGATCTTTTGTTGTCTTATCTTCATGTTGTCTGAGAACAATTTACATTTACATTCTGGAGCCACGTAATGCAAGTGACATTACATTTACTGTATAACAAAACAAATTTTGTTAACAAGACAGACAAGACACATTTTACAGTCATGTTTCTCAGCATTTTTATGCAGAGAATGCATATCTTAATGATATTAATTAATACTTTCTTTTACAACTAAAATCTGGCATTTCAAATCTGGCATTTTAATATTTGGATTTAAATCACCTAGTATAACTAGAATTGTTAAATGAGAATCAAGAAATGGAGTCCTTTGTCTACAATATACGAATCCAAAAGGTTGAAGATCAGCTTCACTGTGACATCATAATAGTCTGTAAAAAAACCTTGTGGCCATTATTCAACACTATACTCTATACTATACTATATACACTATACTATGTAAAAATAGTCTGTCACTGAGTCATCCATGTCAATTTAAAATAAGACACTTAATATGTTTCATTAAATTCCTAAAGTCTTCACTACATATATTGTAAGAGTGTTGACAGACTGCAACACACTTCAGTGGTTAGTGGAGGCCTTCAACCATGGGGCAGTAATCCTAGAATTTTTGTGTATTTCAGATTTAAAATAATGGTTAGTGGGCGTTGTGCTGGTCGGGCATGTGACAGATGAGGCTGAACAGAGTCTTTGTCTAAATGAACACAGTGTGTTTGTGTAATGCAGCATCTGTTTCCAACCAGCGGCAGACGAGCTGAAGCTGACAGCTGATGGCCCAATAAACATTACAGGAAGGAACATTACTGGAAGCCAGACACAATGCCTATTTGATGAACCTGCAGCTTTAATGTGTGGTAATGGCTTTTGTTTGCTGTTCTTTTTGCGCTGTGTCTCTGCAGCTGAAATGAATAAACAATTCCAATAGGCTACGGTTTTACAACAGAGGGAAGAATCCCTGTCATTTCAGGTTTTGTCTTCCTGTGAATGGCTCAGATGTGATCTGGCTGTTTAAAGGAGCCAAAGACAATATAGGACCAAAAGTTTCATTCCAATTCCCAGGAATTAATCCCAAAGGTGTTGGGTGTGATCAGAGGTCAGAGTTCTGTGCAGACCACACCAAAACCACCATTTTTTATGGATGTGTTTTGGTGCACAGTGGTGTTGCCATCTTGAAACAGGACATGTTTTTGTCAAACTGTTGAACTAAATTGGATGCACACTGTTGTCATTACATAATGCAGTATTCAGATTGAAACTTAAAGCTACAGGAGCTGAAATCAGGGGGGAGAACCACCAGATTTTGAAAATACACACCTTCCTTCTGCAGCTCTCTCCTCTCGGTCCAAATCAAAAGACCATAAATATGAGGACAGATGAACCTGACACTATATACAGTATATATATATATATAGCATTACAAAACACAAGCTGCATCTCCAACTCACAGTATCTGTAGTCTGTCTTATTGTGGTCTGACTCATTTCATTTCCCCAGGGGAGGGACACCTTCACTTGAGCACCACCAGAAGGATTCACAGATCACTCAAAACCAATGAGCTCCTGGAAGGTCACAAAAACTTATTCACACATACACAAATTCATTGTGAGATGCCTCACTGACGGGGAATGGAAGTAAACAGGATTTACGGAGAATAACACTGGGATGCTCCTTTAATGCAGAGCTGCTGACAGACCGACTGATGGCTGCTGCTCGGTCTCTATTAAATGTTTAATGGTCATTCCTGCAACTCAAGGCTATGGTGGGGAGAATGACTAGAGGCCTGGGTGTTAATCATCAGAAATATATCGTATATACCATAAATAACAGATCAACTGATGCTGAACTCATAGATTAGTTAAAGGAACACAACTAAATGTGACAACTCATGTTACATTTTCTGTGATCTGACAGTTGAGCTTTTCATTTGTAGAGACGTTTGACAGTATTTTAACAATTATTAATCCCTTCTTACTATTTAAATATTAAGAAATATTCAGTTTAAAGGTCTTTTCATACCAGAGGCATGTGGTGATTTTCCGTGGAAGCTGCAGAGTGGGCTGCAGTCTGGACAATACAGTTTGTAGGATGAATTCATTGCTGGAGTTAGTCTTTCCATAGGACTTATTATCAATGAACCCTTTCAGATCAGCAACAACAAAAAAGGCTTAATTTTTGTCAGTCGGTTAATTTTCGCTGACAGAATGCATTTTTGTCGTCTTGTCTGGTTGTTTTCTTCTTACAGAATGCAGCTACAGGATAAAAACCACAACCACTTTTTTAATGCTATTTATTTGGGAAATGCCAGCTCAAAAAGGATCTAAAAGAAAGATATTTATCACTGCTCATGAAAAATGTCTTGATTATCCAGAACAGTTCTGGAAAATGGTTCAAGTTTGTTAAATATCTGTCATGGAGCAGCTGACACGCCTCTAAAACTATCAATTTTATGGCTCGCCTCTGCACTCGCTCCTGTCTATCCCACCTGTCAGCAGCCGACAACCCAGGAGGGAAAACAACACAACAAGAGGTGGCACATGGGAGTGTGACACCATTTCCTGTGGACCTGTGTGTGTGTGTGTTTTGTCATGTCAGTAAAAGCAAAGAGAGAGAGCGCACAGAAAGGGCTCTTACTTGAGGACATGATCGATTAAAAACTGCAAGCTGATCAGCTCTGTAACAGGATCAGAGGATTGAGATTTCAAACTCTCAAACTCTCAGATTTCTGATCATTTACTGTAAAATATAGAACTTTTTCTCTTTTATTCCTACATTCCTCTCAATTTGGAGTGAATTTAATTTAGATTTTTTCAAAGATTCTGCTTCTTGTCCTCCACCATCGGTACCAAAGACACTAAAACTGTAATTGAATGCTAACTGTAACTTTAATCTTTCCCCTTTCCTCCTGTAAATAAACTTCCAGTTACACACACATCCACACTGGTACATCTTTTCCTAATGGACTATAATATTAATCTGTGATCTCTAGTTCTCATTAGTGTCGATTGGCTGAGGATGACCTGGGCTTGATCTTCCACTTCTTCCAAAAGAATCATGTTTTTGAGAGGTAAGTGTACTCAAAAACTCACATGAATCACACATGAAATTGTACATATGTACAAGCATGGGTGTGGCAAATTGGATCAATAACACCACCTAGAAAATTCAAAATATTAAAGCGTGATGAGATGGAATTAACACTTTACACAAATTATGTGATGTTCTTTTTATTGTGACTTATTAATCAAAACTATAGTTCAACAAAACTATAGTTCAATAAACAGAAGCTCTGGAAGCCTTCTATTAGCCCTAAAATCATATTAACAAAGCAATAATTTATAAAAGGACCATCAGAGCACATATGACAGGGTCCAAATAAAGTGATTGAGACCAAGTAAATGTACTGATAGTACTTCATTTTACTTGACTTGGCCTGGTTTTGGTACAGACACAGGTTATTATTCTCCCCCTTTACACTTCTACTCATGTAACATGTAATTTCATATCAGATGTAACATTTCAATTGCCAGCTTGGTCCTCTTATTCCTACATCCATCCATCCTTGTGCCCTGTCATTCATCTGTCTGTCCACTCTTTACAATATTGCAAAAAGCATCAAGTTGCCCTTTCCTACATCTATTCATCCATTCTCCTGTACTTTTTCTCAATCTATCCCTCTTTCTTTCATTGAAACATTTCATGTGGTCTCTGCTCACCCCTCCTTCCCTCCCAGTTAAAAACCCTCTCACATCTGAAAATTTAATGTCCCACTTCATGTTAAATTGAACTTCTCTCTCTTTTATTCATCAACACTTGTTTCGGCCTTATTTCCTCTCCCTTCCTCTCTCCACCCATCCAGTCTTTTCTTTTTCTCTCCACCCATCTCCTCTGAAACCCGTTTTATCTCGTTCTTTTACTGTAATAACAAAGATGCAAGTTCTCATTCTTTACTTTTTACTCCCTCTGAATACAAAAAGACTTTACCAAATCTGAAATTCTGTTCTCCTCCCTCCCTCTTCTTACCAACATACATGACCCCCTCCTTGGTCTTGGCGGCCGCCTCCTCTACACCGGCCTTCGTCTTCTCAGCGGCGGCCACCACTCCATCCTTTGCAATGGAAAAACCTTTCTTCAGAACATCCATGCTGCTTTGCTTCTCCTTTTTTCCTTTGTCTTCCTCTCTTCTCACTCTGTTACTACTGTTTTCTTCTCCTCTACTTCTTCTTCTGCTCCGTCTGCCCTGGTTGTCTCTTCTCGTCTGTCTATGATCTGTTCTTCCTGCTAATGGACCAAAGAGAGAGAGAGAGGGAAGGGGTGGAGAGAGGGCACGTGAGAGAGAGAGAGAGAGAGAGAGAGAGAGAGAGAGAGAGAGAGAGAGAGAGTCAGAGCTCTTACCAGAAAGGGAGGGAGAGAGATGTGAAAGATAGATTAATACATAGAGGCAACATGGGAGAAAACAGAGTTGAAGAGAGGAGGAGACGGTGTGTTCTCATCATCTGTCAAGACGCATCCGACATGAGTGATTACTGTATGATATTATTAAATGATTCTATACAGAGCCCATTCAGTCTTCACAGAAATGGCATTTTTTCCATGGCAGTGTCCCATTTCTGTTTTTTCATGGGCATTAAAGGAGCAATTTGTAATATTTCTAATGTAAAACATTCAAAAATAAACTAAAATTAGTATCATAGTGTGAAGAATTAACAGTTCTGACATCATGTCAAAGATGTCAGTGTGCCAAATTGCAAAGTGCAGCAGTTAGCATGGTAATTATCCAGCCCTGTGGTGGGCTGTCTCATTATAGTAAAAGTAGCACTGCTGTTTGGGTTAGTATCCATCTTTAACCAGTCCTGGAATCCCAATTTGTTTTACGCATGGGCAAAAATGCTACTTCCTGTCAGCAGTAGTTTCTGGCAGTTTCTGGGATTTTTTTTTAAAGAAAATGAATCTAAATGTTACCATTTGGTAACAAATACATGTGTTTCCTTCTCAAATCATCAGCTAATGTTAACTAGTGTAGTGGCTTTAAATTGGTCACTCGACACAGGACACACTTTGGGATCTGCAGCTTTATTCTCTCTAAAACAGAGCAGCAAAGGGGCAGTCAGTTCATACACAGGCTCTATTCAGCTCCCGGTATGAGTGCTGCATAGACCTTTACCAGGAAACCTAGCTATACATGTACTTTCTACATGCGTGTTAAAGTAATTATAGCCTCTACGCTACAATGACAATCTAGGAACTATAGTACACAGAGATTACACCTTAAAATAAAATGGTTACTAACAGACAAAAATACAATTTACATAAAACATAAAAATATAACATATAATAAGGTTTTGAGAATGTTCACATAATAAACTAATTCAGCTACACTAGCAAGCTAAACACAGTTTGTCCGTTCAGTCAGACTGAGGAAATTACAAAAAAGTTATGTTGAAATGTAAAAGATTCAGAGCCTTTGAGAAAACTTGTGTCTTGAGTCCCAGTTAATTAATAAAGAAAATGTAGTTAATCCTCTACTTTAGTAGCATCATATATTAGATACTCTTTACAAAAGAAAAACATGCATTTATTTAATAAGAAATCATTTTAATCTTTGGGCAGGAAGAAGCAAGAAAGTCCTGTGTTCAAATCCAACGCCGACCAGCAGGGGCCTCTCTGTGTGGAGTTTGCATGTTCTCCCCATGTCCGTGTGGGTTCTCTTCAGGTACTCTGGCCTCCTCCCACAGTCCAAAGACATGCACCTTAATAGGTGAATTGCTCACTCTAAATTGCTTGTGGGTGTGAATTTAAGAGTGAATGTTGTTCTTCTCTATATGCCAGCCCTGTTATGAACTGGAAACTAATGTCAGCTTGGATTGGCTCCAGCCCCCCTGCGACCCTCCAGAGGATTAAGCGTTTTTTACGGAAAATTAATGAATTATTATTATTTGAATCTTCAATTTCATATTAGTAAAACCAAAGATAACATTAATTTACTTAAATCGAGAACACATTTTCTTTCAATATACTGGTAATAAGAAGTAATATTTTCACACACACAAAGAATAAATTGGGTTTCCGTTACGTTATCACATACTGACAATGTTTGGTCATTGGATTAGCTGGAGTGATGCAGTTGTTTTGCTATGTGGCTGTTTCTACATTGAAATACATGCTGTACCACTAGCTCGCCAATGTATCACACCCAAACTAAAGCTGGGCCTACATTAGAAGATAATTAGCCTGATTTAGAGCCTGATATATCCAGACTTATTGGGGCGCTGATCATTTTCAAACATGAAAGATCAAGGTAGTATGTAGAACTGCTTCCTCGTGGAACATCATCTCCCATGTTCCATGAGGCAAAGTGACAAAGGAGTCTGCTGGCTTTGAAGAGGCCTTCAATTCCCATCAGAAATGGTTTACTGATATATTAACATATTTGGTAACACATCTGGTGGTTCATCCAGGATCTGAATCCGGGGCCTCTTGTAGCCAAAGTGAAAATCAAACCCATAGATGGCAGTTTGGCAGTGGACATAGACGCCACAACTTTCTGCTAAAATGCTGCCCCCCTCTGTTGAAACTTAACCCAATGAATTACACTTTTAACAAGCAAAGTGAATGAATTTGTAGATTTGTCCCAAATCCTGAAACACACTGAAACTTTGTGACAAATTGTGATGGATGTAGAATATGTAACAAAGCATCATGGGATCTCTTGTTTTATTATGGTAAAAATAATGAGACATAAATGACAAAGGCTTCAGCTTTGGTGTAGTGTTTAGAACTCTCTACAGCTCTAACTAACTAATCTCCACGGCAACAGCAGCTGACTGGTCAAAATCAAAATGGAGATAATTGAAACTGGAGATCAGAATATAAACACCTATGATGGTCGCTTTGTGTCAGTAAGATTGATGATTTTTGGGGCATCACAGAGGACAGGAGAGGTCATCCTCTTCCTCTGTCCTGACAGGAATTTGAATGTGACTCAGCAAAACATGCACACACACACACACACACACACACACACACACTGCCAGACACACCCTTGGCTGTGTCTCTCATTCTCTGATTGGCTCACAGCCAATGGTGTTCTATTTTTAGAGCCATCTCTCTCCTTTCTTTCCTGAATGGATGGGTGGCAGATCAGTGGCAGCATTACTGTGGCGATGAGAGCTGTCCACCCAGCAGCACGGATCAATACTGATCATCAGCCTCTACATATATACACACATACACACATACTCATACAGTAATATAATACATGTATATAATAATGTATACTGGTGGGTATGTACCAGCCAATACAGAACAAAAACTGAAATATAGAAAGGCTGAAGGGGCAGTTTTAAAGAGATGTCACTAAACTACAGAACATAACTCTGAGTTGTACTAAGATGCACACGGTCTACACATTCTCATGAATTCATGGTCTCAGCAAGATGCTTCAGGTCACGTCCCAATTTTGTGACTGGCTCAATTTCTTTTGTTCCGTCCAAGATTCTCGGAACATTGGTTATACAATGGACCGTAATATGGTAACATATTACCCCAACTAGATCTACTTTATGACTTTAAAAGTGTTTGGTTATTGTTTGGTCATTGGTCAAATTTTTTTGTTTTAGTTTGTTGTGCTAATTTCTAGCTTTTCTCAGACTCTACATTGTTGTTGTCATCGTCTCCATCCTCTCTCTCCAGGTTGTAGAATATGACACTCCCACACGGTTCACACTCCAGTTGAAGGGAAAACTATCTTTTGGTTCCAGGTTCCGAACCAGTTTCTTTATGGTCGAAATGCTCCAAATGACTCAACATTAGGTTTGCAAACTAAATAAATCTAAATATTCATAATCATTACTTACTCACTACTGACTTACTAAAAATTATTTGATTGATCTAACAATGATTTTATTGCAGGCGGCACGGTGGTGCAGTGGTTAGCACTGTCGGAGGTCCTGGGTTCGAACCCAACACTGGCTGGCTGGGGCCTCTCTGTGTGGAGTTTGCATGTTCTCCTTGTGTCTGCGTGGGTTCTCTCCAGGTTCTCTGGCTTCCTCCCACAGTCCAAAAACATGCACCTTAACCTTAACAGGTTAAACAGGTTAATCAGTCACTCTAAATTGCCCATAGGTGTAAATGTCAGAGTGAATGATTGTCCCTATATGTCAGCCCTGCGATGAACTGGCGACATGTCCAGGGTGTACCCCGCCTTCACCCGATGTCAGCTGGGATCGGCTCCAGCCCCCCGTGACCCTCCAGAGGATTAAGCGGTTACAGAAAATGAATGAATGAATTAATGAATGATTTTATTGCTTCTGCTTAATAAAATCTGTTAGATTCAGTTGGAAGTGTGTATAGAATAATAAACACCAGAGATGTGTTCACTTGTGATATTAACACACATTTTGGGGGATTTGATCACAGTGGATAGGCGTCAGTTTACTAGTTTGTTATTGTGTCGACTGATGTCACTTTTCCACTCTATATGCAAATAAACAAGCTCCTCTAACCTAGCCTAAAACGGAGCTATGCACATTTTTATTTCTGCAGGCACAGTGGATGGAGCACAAGCAAATTTAACAGGCTAGTTTTGTAATGTTTCTTTGCAAATGCATCACAAATAAAGAAAGTGAATGATGAATGACAGGATGTTTTGCTGCCTTTTAATCTTTATTAGATAATGTTATTTAAAGGTTCGGTGTGTAAGATTTAGGAAGAGCTAATTGCAGAGAAGGAATATAATATTCATGATTCTGTTTTTATTAATGTTGAATCACTTGAAAAATAAGAATCGTTGTTTTTGTTGCCTTAGAATGTGTCATTTATATCTACAGAGGGAGTCAGTCCACTATGTTGCGCCACTGTGTTTTTTTTGTTTTTTGTGTTTTATATCAGGTCATATCCAGTGTTAAGATGCATTACTGTCATCTACTGTGTTTAAGTGTGGACTAAGACAGACATCTTCAAAACACTTTAGCATGAAGTGCGTCCTTGAGTCTCCTCTGTGGGTTCCCCCAATTGTCAATTTTATAAAAGGGCATTTACTATTTATAGGCTTCCCTTGGAGCAGATTATGTGCAATCACAATGTAAACTTCCATTGTTATGTGGACGATGCACAACTGTATGTCCTCTAAAAGCCTGGTAACACAGCCAACATGTCTGGTTTCTTAGGATCATAACCTTGCTGTTATTTTTTTACCATGATTTGCCTTTTGATGCACAGGTGATGAGGGTGGGGCAGGCCTGTTGCACTCAATTGAGACATCTCACCAAAATCAGGATGTGTCTCTCCCAGGCAGATTTAGAAAAAGTAATTTGTGCTTTTCAGGCTTGATTAGTGCAATGCTCTGGTATCAGCAGGTGTAACACCCACAGACTGTTGTTGATTCAGAATGTTGTTGCCAGGATTTTAACATTCCTTGCTGCCCTAAACTGGTAGCCTGTGAATTTTAGCATTGATTTTAAAAATTTACTGCTTGTTTTAAAAGCTCTTAATGGACTGCCTATAGATGTGACCTTCTTACTTCCTATGAGCCTGAGTGTTGTCTGATAGAGAGCCCTACCAATGGTTGCTAATTCACACCTTGTTATCAAAGGGGGCCTTCATTTTTATCTTTTATTATTTCTTACGTTCTGGATCTTGTTTTATCATGTGTTTTCATTGTGAAGCTCTTTGTATCTTGCGTTTTGAGAAGTGCAGTCCTTCAATGGACACATTTCGTGCTCAGACTAGTAAAAGGATGTGGCCATATGCAGCCCAGACCACCTCTGAATGTGATCTGAGTTATAGGAACTCAATGTGTCCTCAATGTGTCTTGAGTGCATTCACAGCTCGCATTAGAGGTTTCCACTTGTGATCACAAAAACGTGCTAATAGTGGCAGTAAAAACACTTACTCATCATCGTCATTTTGCATCGTAACCCAGCTGTGGGATCATGAATTAGTCATTTTTATATCTGCAAAATTTGATGCATTGCACTGTGGGGTGGTTAGTAGAAAGTAGTGTAGATTCTGTGGACACTACTTCTCATGATGCAGTGTGGGATATTTTGAATCCAACACATAGGATATCATAATGGTGAATCCTTTGTGTGTGTTCACATGTTGAAACAATGACTGAGTTGCTAACATGTGTTCTGTAAGGCAGAGCAGCGATTGTAACTTTAGAATGTACAGCTGAATATTACAAAAGCTAGAATATGGCTGTATGTTCTAGGAAATTACTCCTGCCTGTATCTGTGAAGCATAGTTCACTGGCTGGTACAAGCCAATCAGAAGCCTCCGAAGTCAGCTGTAACACAGAAACACCTCATTGGCTAGAGCCAAAGAGCTACGTGGTGTCCTGAACTGTTGCTGTGTTTGCAGAAACAATCATGCAACTGCCGTTATGAAGACTAAATTATGACAGACATGCATGTGGTAAACACACTCACACACACCCTCATTAAAGCTCTGTACTAGTCAATTAGTGGGCAAGTGTTGGATTCCTCACAGAGGTGATTTGGAGCATGTTGTACAACAGAGATCCTCAGAGGACAAGACATCACACTCCACACACACACAAACACAGAATATTCATCCTGATAAATGTTAGGTCAGATGTGTGTGTGTGTGTGTGTGTGTGTGTGTGTGTGTGTGTGTGTGTGTTTATGTGAGTGTGGGGTCTGACAATGTTTATAGGAGACCCTATAAGGAAACTCATTAAATGAAGGGTGAAGACTTGGGTTAGGGTTAGGTAAACCCATTAAGACCTAAGCAGTGTTTGAAGACAGTCTCCTAAAACTGGAGGGTTTTCTGAAAAACCTGACAGAAGCACTTTGTGCTTTAATCACTCTCTGTTTTAAGTATATACACTAATCAGCCAACATTGTGACCAGTGACAGGTGATGTGGTAATAATGTTGATTATCTCATTACACTGGTACCTGTCAGTGGGTGGATATATGAGGAGTGGAAGTTGATGTGTTGGAAGCAGCAAAATGGGCAACATAAGGGTCTGCATAACTTTGTGAAGGCTAGAAGACTGGGTCAGGGCATCTCCAAACCTGCAGATCTTGTTGAGTCTTCCCCGTCTGCAGTGGTTAGTACCTACCAAGAATGATCTTTGGAAGGACAACTGGATCTCAATCCAGTCGAACAAATTTGTTTTCTTTTACTGTCTTTTCTTTTTTATCCCCACACCAACATCCCAGGGAAGTTCTAGGACAATTGATTAGTCGGTAGGCTGTGCTTTTAGACATTTTGATCTACTATCTGGAACATAACCTGTTCTCCATGGTAAGTTACCATGGAGATTTACCCCTGTAAGAAGTAAACCACGTTCATGATACTGAAAATCCTGAACTGAACCAGAAGATAGCTCACTAACCCCTTAATCCTGCTTCGCGATACAGGTCTCTGGTCTTAAAGGTAAAAACACAAAAAACATCTCATTAAGTCTTACCAGGTTAATAACAACATAAATTAAAAGAATAAGTTAACAGACTGTAGTCAAGTCCCCACAATATAAAAAACACACACACACATACACACTCACACATCTATGATTTTATGAGTCTCAGACAGGCTGAAGGTGTCCTATTTGTTCTTGTCCTCCAGACTGAGTCGGACCACACAATGCAACAACAAAAAAGTCGCAGCTTTTACGAGACAGAGATGTGTGTGTGTTGAGGCACTGCCTCTGTCTCATCCAAAATAAAGACTTCATTGTCCTTTTGCAGACACACACACTGGTGGTATAATGGGCAGCCTTCACAGACACAATAACAATGAGAGCACAGTGAAACAGTTTGGATCAGCTAAGCAGCTAAACAGACAACTTGAGATGCGTAAATGGGAAATCTACAGAAACAGATACAGGTCCAGACATTGTGGACAGGGTGTCAAACATGTATAATAAGACGGCAGAGGGCAGTGAAGAGGTTCTATGGGTCCTTGTGCAAGTATTGAGGGAGTTCCACATGTATATGAGAAGGTTTTAGAGGTATTTGAGAACCTTGTGAAGATCATAAATCATATTCCATTGGTCTTTGAAGAAGTAGTGAAGAGGTGTACAACTGCCGCCACAAAACGTTTTTGAGACTTTTTGGCACCTCATTTTCAGGTGTAATAAAGCAGTGATGTCACCAAGTGTGGATTTTTGGGTTTGCACAGACATTTATAAAAACTGATTTAATTCTGAGTCGAATTCCACCCACTGCATGATTCTGAAAAGTGCTACAAAGTCGGAAAGATGCTGAGAGGAGGTGAGGAGGGGCTGAAGATGTGGATGTGTGACAGGAGGAGTTCAGGGACATCAGGACAGAGAATCACAGACACCTATGCATAACCATATGAGGCTCTGAAAAGATTAGATTGGGGTTTGTTTCTGTAAAAAAAACAATGTCACTTTAAGTGTACACTCTATTTAGAACATTTTCGCTGCTTTACTTTGTAATCATACAGTTCTTTCCCACAGGAAACTGAAGCCCTGAAGCCCTCTTCAAACCAACATACTTGCCGACAGTAACAGTACTTCTGCAACCGCCTCAATCTCCCAGGCCACTGTTACTGTATGACTTTGATGTTGTAACACATTTGTTCACATCTAAGCTGTTAAACCAACCAGGCGATTGAGGGAGCAGTAAAAGACGTACAAATTGGGGGTGCTTTCAAACTAATCCAATGGTTTGAAGACAGCAACATAATGGCTTTAGTTCCCTGTGGGAAAATGAAAGAGGTTTGGAAGACTCTGACTGATGGACACTAGGTCACACATGCCCGACAAGGCAGTGTTGATATTTATACAAATTTCATGACATAGAGTAACCACATACACCAGACTATACTTCAGCATGATGAAGGCTCAGGTTGAGTTTTACAACAGGAAGTTGTGTGTTGAGCCGTGCTCACCTATAAAATGTTGATTTTTATAAATTTACAGAATTGTATGTGTATCATCATCAGCATTGATGTGTTTCATAATTAACATTAACAATATTAACATTAACAGTGTTCAGTGTTTAGTATCCTTTTAATGGGTTCTTATGAATGCTTGCACACCACAGTGGAAGATTTGTGCAGGGAAAAAAATAGACAGTCTACAGTTTCTGTGAATTTTCGGGGAAATACGTTTCATGATATACATTTGTTTCAACTGATTCCTCCTACAGCAGTGTATCCACCATCTACAGACTATCACTAGGACACACCTAAAGGCTGTGTGTAATTACATGAGCCTTTGGCCTTTAGCATCTCATAGGCATAACATTACCTGAGCACCACAAAGACACCAATATCATTCTGGCTAGCAAAAGGCACAAACCACAAGCTGTTTGCAATGATCTAAAGTGACTATGATAGAAGTTCTGGAGGTCCTGGACCAGCTTGAAACCCCTGGAACTCACCATGCGCCTCCTACTACCTGACTCCATTTCATTCCGTTATTCCCACCCCTATTGAGGAGGTGTAATACAAATCAAGGGAGGTGTAGAGGTCCCAGAGGAGAGGAGGTCCCAGAAGTCCTTGAGTCCCCATTGAGGAGGTTTCAAACCTGTTTAACGAGGCTTCCAGAGTCAAGAGTTTCAGGAGACCTTGAAGAGAATTGGAAGGTCATTGAGCAGTTGCGTGTAGAGGTCCAGACATTATGGCTGAGGATTCAAACATATGTGGTGAAGCTGAAGCGGTCAGTGAAGGGTTTCCAATGGTCCTTGAGGAAGTCTTGGATGTCTGTAAGGGGTCAGAGATATTAGAGGTTTTAGAGGTCCTTAAGGAGCATCCAGAGATTCTTTTTGACCATTTAACATTTAAAGATTCAAGAGGTTTTGAAGAAGTAGTAGTTCAGGAGAATGTTAAAGACTAAACTAACAACTTACAGCAGAGTGCATCCTCCAGAGATGGTAAAAAGTGATGGTTTTAGTTTCTTTTCAGACATTACAAGGATCAAATAATGTTACCCACATAATGTTTTGGGCTATTTTGGCTTAATGTGAATTTCAGATTTAGTGGTCTATAGTCTGCGTAGTCATAGTTGGTCTGGATTTGTTGACAATAACTAAAGTATAGAAAATCACCAGAATCACAGGAAAATTCATCCTGAAAACTCAGTGATTTTGAAGCAAAAACTAATCAGAAACACACACAAACTCTCCTCTGTGCATCCTCTGTTCCTTCACCGTGTCCTCTGGTTGTTTACTGTCTCTAGAAGCTTCAGTTGAATCCTGATGAACTTCTTAAACCCACAGAAAACATTCACTTCAGGACAAAGAGCACATAAGTACTGCACAGAGACACCGACACATGCCCACAGCAGCAACCAGTCATCTTCACATTTACATTATCCTCCATTAAAACAAAAATAATTCAACAATAATGCAACCATTTCCCAGCAATGTGCTCACCAAGTAAACACACTCTGTTAAAGGAGTAATTCAACATTTACTGTCTAGGATGAAGCTCCATCAGAAGAACAAAAATCCATCCTCAAACAGCCTTAAAACTCTGTGTGGAGACTTTGAAGTAGATTTTCATGGACTTGACAACCTTCATTCTCCTCTACCTTTAACCTTTACCTGTTTACATGGCCTATGACCCTTTGGATCATTTATCACAGAGCAGAAAGAGAGGCAGAAAGAGCGTCCTCTCTTTCTGCTCAAAAGCTATATTAGACTTGTTCAGCTGCAACAGATATTGGAGGCATCAATGGGTTGAGAATTAACTAGCAACTACTTTGATAATAATTTCTTTTAGAGGCAAAAGTCTATCTAATGTTTTGATTACTTAATCTGCACAGAAAAACAATCAAATAAACTGATATTAAGTAGAAATTAAAGCTTCAGGAGCCAAAATCAGGAGGAAAAAAAAAGTCAGAATTTGAAAATACACACCTTCCTTGTGCAGCTCTCTCCTCTGGGTCCAAATCTACAGACTAAATATAAATACAGATAACCCCACGTCGTTTGATGCCGTTATGGAAAAGTGAAGCTACTTTTCCAAGCTTCTATGTTGAGACACAGAGTAGAGCAGTAGAGTCACGTCCAGGTCATGTCTGACAGAATCTGATCAGCGATGGGTAGTTACAGCTGTCAATCACTTATTTAACCCCCCTACCTGCCTGAAAACACCTGTGATTGGACAAAATCTGGGCATCATGGGGTAGATTTTCTACAGCCTGAAAACACCGGAAGGAGTACATGTTGAAGTCTGTTGTCCTCTCAGATCATTTGAATTACAATATGTTGGAAGGGAATGATGCTACAAAACTACCAAGCACTGCAGCTTTAAGTATGAATTATTTTTAAAGGTTTGGCTGATTTGCAACAAGACAAAAATTATCTAAAAAGAGAAAAATTACATAAAAGATGCGACAAAATGTAAAAAGCGTAAGACACAAAATGAAAATGATAAAAAAGATGCAACAAGATGAAAACAACACAAAATACACAACAAGAAAAGTTGAAGAAGTCAAAATCTGTGTATCATTCGTTCTTTCCATATTCAATTAAGAATCAAATTATTGTTACTATTATATGTTATTTCATTATTTATTTAATAATTGGATACCAAAAACATTTGTTTTCCATACTTTTGACTTAATGCTCAAATTCAAACTGCAAAATGGAAAAAACGGACCATGGGCAAAACTTGAATTTGATATTTAATTTGTCCGACTTGTGTGGTTATTTATTGACTTCTTCAGGTGTTGCTGTTGGGTGATTGAGAATACCCAGACCGAGCTTCTAACATTGGATCATGTTTCCTCAAACTTGTCTGCCCACTAATATGTAGACTTGAAAGTTTCCTTGGTTTGTCTTGAAATTTAACATTTAATGTTTTAGAGAGGAGTAGATTTACTTCCTGTCAGTCGCCATTTGTGCTGATATATTTTCAGTGTCAGCTGTTTGTTGTGCTTTTGAACTGTACTGGGTTACTGAAGACTGTTCAGGCAGATTTATTTAGTCTTTTCTCACTCAGAGAAAGAAAACTTACAACTATACATTCTAATTGTCATAATACTGCTTTTGTTTGGTTCAGTACAAAGTGCCAAGACAGCACTCGAGTACGACTTTAAAGTTAAATAAAAGTGTGAAGCTACAAACCTCAACTTTGCAGTCAGCTGAACTGATTTTATAGAGAATAAATCATATTTTAGACTGAGGTCAAAGAATGCCCATCAGATGTCAGATAAGTCAAAGCCAGTGGTATGTTTCTAATAGACTTGCTGAGATAAGGTGCTCTCTGTGGTGCCCTGAGCGCTGACTGCCCGGTGTGGTGTGTTCATGGCTGGGAGAGGTGTACTGTCTCTGCTGGTAGCTGCTGATGAGAAAGCAGAAAATCTACCAAAACGTTGGAGTAAACGTTCAGCAACGCTCTATCTATCTATCGACCACAGATATGAAGTCTAAACAACTATAGACTTGCCTTAACAATCTTAAAACTACATTTTGTGATCCAACAACAGCGTTTTTTGAAAATTCTATCTTACAGTTGTGAGTTCACTCCCCCGAGCTGGACAAATGACATATGTCTCTATGTTGAGCTGAGGAAGGGTCATTTAATTGAAAATCAAGTTGTAGCTCATTAACCGGTCAGAAAGAAGTATCGTTTGTTGTTCAGCAACATGATGTGCAGAAGTTATTGATCCGAGTTTGAATCTGTGGATATCTGTCCAACTTTACCTACGTTGATTATGATACAAAAGCAACACGCAAAGAGTTTGAGCATTAAGTCAAAAGTACAAAAAACAAACTGTTATTTGTTTTTTGGTATCCAATTATTAAACAAATAATGAAATAACAAACCGTTTTTCGGTTTTTGATTCTTAATTGAATATGGAAAGAACAAATGATACATGGATTAGTGAAGTTATGTGTTCTTTATTTTCAGTCTGTTGTTTTTGATGTGATTTGAAGTTAGAATGGTTTAATAATCTTCATATTATATTAATATGACGTGAGGTTCAGTTCACTTTACACAGACTGATGACTTTTAGAATTTGAGGACATTTCAGTGCCTGGATTTTGTTCCTTTTACTACAGTAAAGAAGTTGGATCAGTACTTCTACTTTTATCACAGTCTTGTCACACAGATATCTGTACTTCTACTGGAGTAAAGACTGTGTGGACTTCAGAAACCTCTGCTGTTCGGTGCTCTGCTGTGAACCTTCATTTATGGTTATTAGACTGTAGTTTTTGTGTGAGAACCTGCTGACCCCTGCTGACCAGACCATAAACACACAGCCTGAAATACATTACCATTCATGTTCATTCACATACAGTATTTGCAACCAGGTAGTTAAATTTGACATGTTGGAAGATGAATTTGTCAGAAGTGACTCATAGTAAGTATATATCATATCATAAAGAGTGTGTCCCCATTAGAGGAATTGCTGAAGGTATGTTAAGAGTTACAGTACGAATTATCAGATGTTTGGAATATATATAAAAAGACAACTGTTCATTCACTGTTTGTGTCTTTGGTATGAAGCTATTATTTCCTGAAGTTTCATTTTGGGGCAGCATGTAATGACAACAGCGTGTCTCCTATTTAGTTCAACAGTTTGGTAAAAATATTGACCTATTTCAACATGAAAATGCCTCAGTGCAACAAGACACATGCAAACTCAAAGCCAGAAGCAGAAATGAGGAGACTTAGATAGCAGTTAATTAGTTCCTGATCAGATCATGTTCTTCAACTGCCCTCATACTTTGGTCACGTAGCCTTTATACTGTAGGGAAATCACTGACGCCTTGTTACGACCTGTACGGAGCTGGGTCATGTGACTGCAGAAGGTCTCACTTGTAGCTGTGTTACTTGTATTAGATGTAAATAAAAGTCCCTAAAAAGGTCAAGTGTGTAAGATTTAGGGGGATTTAACAACAGGGGGGGGGAGTTCAGTTTGGATGCATTCCACAACTTCACCAGTAGGTATTACTAAATATCACACACTGACCCTTTATTCCAGTCAATGGGCCTCACACAAGAACATTTTCGTATTTGTATCTGAAGTTTTTTTAAAAATATTTAGCATGATAGGCTCGTACAAGCTGCCACGTCAAATACAGTGAATACTCTTAGGGTTTTCAAATTCAAAGTTGCTTCAAAGTTATAAAATATACAATTATTTTGTGAAAAATTTAGGTTAGAATTACAGCAAACTAATTAGACCACTAAGTCCAACAACAGGTGTGGACTCCTAAATTGTGTCTATGTCTGAAAGAAAATTCAAAATATGAAAGAAAAGGTGAAAAGGTTCTCTTAAATCACTCATATGTGATGACTAAGAACACATTTGTTTGTACAAGTGGTTCTTGCAAGAGGCCCAGTGTCTGTCACTTTTTCATAAAAACATGAAACTCGACACACTTGTATAATTTGGTGCCCTGAACATTTTCAGAAACAGAACCTCCACAACAATGCCTTGTGATGGCCATGGCAGCCATTTTGCTTTCCACCATGACTGAATCATGTGTGATGCTTCATATGTCCTGGACCAAACACAATAACAATGAGAAGGTGGTGTCTGCCCCCACATTGTGATGGTCAAGGACCACACATTCTCACTCCCAACTTGTCACATACTGACATTGGTCAGGTTGTCACACCCTTAGAGCGCCATTTTGCAACGAATGGGGGGGTGTAATTTTTCATTCAACATGCAGGGTAGTCCACAGATGTCTAGACAATGCCATGGTTATTGTTTGCTTAGGGTTATTAAAATATCACCTGGGCCATGTCATCATCGAGTCTTACATTGACTGTCTGGTACCTGGTATCCGTTGGTAAGATTTTATGTTGAAATAACTTAATTTATAATAACAAAAACATTCCTTCATTCATTCATACTAATAGAAATATGATCTGGCTCATTAAAGGCCACCTATGAGCAATAAACAAATGAATAAATACAATACATTTAAAGAGTAAAGACTGCCATCTTCACCAGCAACACATTTGTTCATCCAACAACCTGCTATGAATGTCGACACTTCAGAGTTTGAAACATGTAGAAGAAAAAAGAAGGAAAACATGCATTTTAACAGGTTTTTTAAACTGTGAATACAAAACATGTTGTTTCTACAGAAGTATCTTAGTCACATATAAACAGTTTTTCCTAGACACTGCAAAATCAGAGCCCTCACTTTAATTTCCCTCCTTCTCTGTGACACGTTTCAACCCCATCCACCCACTCCTCCTCCACCCTCTGACAGCTCTACAACAATCCTCGGAAATGACAAACCCAACCACCCTCCTCCAAACCCACCCCTTCTCTCCCAGCGGAAAAGTCCCTCGCTCTCTCTCAGCCTGCACAGGAACCGTCAGCCTCACTCAGTTTTGTGTTTCAGTTTGATTCACTTTAATCCAACAATCCAATAAAGAAAACGTGGCAGTGAAACCGTGAGAGTGAGACATCTTCAAACTGCTAAAAACATCTTTGACATATCAGTTTATTAACATTTCAAATGAATTTTAGTTTTAGTCACAGCAATGATTTGTAAAATATGAAACGTGTGGAAAAGGTAATGTTGAAGAACTTCTTTCACACATAGGTCTGACCTCCTAAACCTGTCAGGACCTACATTACTTAAACCCCCAACCTCCTCAATGTTATCCTAAATTTATACTGAAAACCTGAAAAGAACTCTGAAGAAAGAGAAAGGATTAGACATGCCGTCCTTCCTTTTCAATGTCTTTTCTTTCCAAAAAGCCTCTCAAACTCTAATTGGTCCCCACAAAGACAGCAGAATATGAGCACACACATGGAGAGGAAGGAGGTCATTTCTGCTAGAGGTCAGTGGATTTCCTCTGTTCTTATCACCCTGACAGGAAGAGGATGAAGACACAGAGGGAGTAAAGGAGTTAATATGATGAGGAGTTACATACAGAGCTACAGTGAAACACGTGACAGCTGTTGAACCAACCTGTGAGACCGTACAGTTTATATGGTTTGTCCCCTCTGATACAGCATTATCATTTAGTGGGTTAGCACTCCTACAGGCAGCAAGAGAAATGATACAAAACACCACAGATAACATTCAAATGTACAAAATCTCTTCTACATTTAGGCTATGACGATGTCATAGTTAATATTTCATCAGATTTAGGCACAAAAACAAATGGGTTAGGGTTAAGAAAAGGCATATATGTGTAACAAATATATGCTTTTGATAAAAGTACCTGCATAGAAGTACTTTACAAGATCTGCTTCACCACCACACTCCCTCCCGTAACCTCTGTTCCTCTGACTCCAACCTCCTGTCTCCACCATCAAGACAGGAGGTCTTGATGGTGGTCCACCAAGCACCAAACCTAGGGTGACAGAGCCTTCTCTGGAACTCCCTCTAACAACACATCTGTGACTGCTCTAATCTCCATTCAAATCAGTCCTCAAAACATCATCATCCGTCCTCATATCTGCTTTTAACTTGTGACTCTTATTGATGTGTGTTTGTTTTGCACTTTACTGTTGACATTTTATCTGTTTTAGTTTTGCTATTATTAAGTGGATGTAGCCACTGTGACGTCAGCCATTGGTTTTTTGTGGACCACCGTTTTGAAGCCTCAAGGTCTAGGCTTCTTTGCTTAGGCTGCTGCCCCTGTGACCAGGACCCAGATAAGTGGAAGAAGATGGATGGATGGTGGAGCTGTGTAAGAATGAGGTATGAAACTCACTAAGCTAATGCTACCACTAATTTGCTGGAAACACAGCCTGACCAAACTACTTACAGCTACTTGCTGAATGTTACCACATACAGTTGTTTCTGATAATAGTAATGCCAACTTCACGTAATGTATAAACACTAATTAGCGCTAGTTGCTCACTCTAAATTGCCCATAGGTGTGAAGTGAGAGTGAATGGTTGTGCGTCCTCTATATGTCAGCCCTGTGATGAACTGGTCACATGTCCAGGATGTACCCTGCCTACGCCCAGTGTCAGCTGGGACCGGCTCCAGCCCCCCCGCAACCCTCCAGAGGACAAAGTGATTACAGAAAATGAATGAATGTAAGGTGATAACAAAAATATCTATAAAAAATAAGAATTAAAAATAAACAGAAATAAAAGGATTTTAATGTAGGATCAAAAGAAAAAGAATACCAATGTCTCCCTTATCAAAAGGGGAAAGTTACAAGGATGAAATTATACATATGGAGAACCAACAAAGAAGAAATAAAGGAGGAACATGGAACATGTATAAAAAAACAAACAAGCAAGGAGTTGGAGATCCTGGCAGTCAGAGAAGAAACAAATAATTTCCAAAAACAATTTACAATTTTGTATAATTGTTAATGACCCAGTTACACTTGGTTAAAATGTACAACATGTCTGTTGCAGGTTAGGTTCAAGAGAGTGTAAAAAGTATAGAAAAATCACCCGACATCATTTTGTATCATGATAGGCTGTAGACTCTGGAGGTTGATTATTGGTTGTTTATCATTTATTTTTATGTGTCATGAAATAGAAATGTGTCTGTTTGTTGGAGATTTTCTCTTCAGTGATCAGTAAACCTGACTGGGTCTTATATTGGAGAAAGGTCACAAGAGAACAAAAGATGCAGAGAAGTGTAACTTTGCAATTTTTCCTGTTCCCCATTTGGAGGAAGAGAGACATAAGCCAACAGAGGAAACAGAGGGTGTGGCCTCTCCCTCCCTCTCACTCTCTTTCTCTCTCTCCTCCAGCACTTTAAAAGCAGCTGGGGGGTCATGTGAGCCTCCAGTCAGTGATCAGGACCAGGAGCAGAAATGGCAGGAGTGGGACAACTGGTGTTGGTATTGGGCTTACTGGTGAGCGCTCACTGTGAAGTAAGAGCACGAGACCCTGAGGTGGAAGAGGAGGAGGAGCTGGGAGGAAGAGGAGCGGCAGGAGGAGTGGGGTTTGGGACAGCAGCATTCCCCCATTACCTTGAAAGGCCTCACCCAGGAACTGCAGAGCCCCCCCAGCAAGGAGACTCAGGCAGCTACCCAGCCAGAACCGGGTGAGTCCGACCAAGAAATACTCAAGCACCACTGACTGTTTGTTTTGAATCATATCCAATAAGAGCTCTGTCTATTTCCTGAAGTAACTGTGTGATGAAGTCAAAACCCTAGAATATTCTTACTATGGACAATTAGACTGGCCTCTGTGACAAGCTCATTTATTTCTTCAGTGCTTTTAAAGACATTCAAGGACGCTTTACATAGGTAAAAAAAAACAGTAGACATGAGCTAAGCCAGTTTAGCAACCTTTTCATCCAGCTTGAGCAACTGTATATATGGTTTGTCTCCACCATATGACACGAAATATCAGACATAGCCTAAAAGTATACAAAATCGCTGCCAGGCTGTGACAATGCCATGGTTAATATTTCAAAAGGTGTAACAAGCACACCTTGATGGTTGCCAGCGTTCCCTTTGAGTTTGAAATGGGAGAAGAACAGCGGCTAATATTTTGGCTTCACTTTTCAACAGTAGGAGGAAGTTATGTCATATCATCCATCATACAGTCTGTGGTTTTAGGCATAGTATAGTAAACTGGTTTAATTTTATGGGAAGAAGTTGATTCTGTAATGTTGAGAGGCTGTATCAAAAGCAGGAGATTTTACTTGTGAGAGGCTCGTTTTTAGGGCCTCTTTCATTTATTATATACATAGATGACATATGCACCTGTGAGATGTTAGATTTGGCTAAGTTCAGGCACAAAAGACTTGGTTAGGGTTCAAATAACACAGTCATTGGCCATGGTTACAGCAACAAACACATAGCTATGATTAAAAATACCAACCTTTGGGTTTGAAATGAACAGTGGTCAATATTTTGGCTTCACTTTCCCACAGCAGGAAAGAGTTATGGTACAGTGAACTGGTTTAATCCTTACATTAGAAGAGGAAGTCAAGTTTGCAATGTCAGGAAAGCTACAGTATATTAGAAGCATTGTACTTGTGGGATGCCACAAGGCTGCATTTTCAGGCCTTTTTTATTTCTTATATACGTGAATAATAGGCGCCTATGAAATATTAGATTTGGTTTAGTTCAAAAACAAAAGAACTCGGTTGGGGTTAGAAAATGGTAAGGGTCAAATAAGAATAAGTCATGGTTGTGGTAACAAACACACAATATTACAGTTGAAAGTAGCTTTGTGTCTTTTGGGTTTAAAACACAAGATAAACGACCCCTGACCTCCCACAGGGAACTTTGGCTAATGTCACCAAGCTCTCCATCTTGTCACTTGAAGATAACAGATGCTGCTAAACAACAGTACATAACTGTGTATGGGGAGGGAGGTGCTGAGGGTAGGGGCCACTCTGTCCCCACAGGTTCAGTGCTTGGTCCTCTGGGCACTGGAAAGGAAGTTTGAATGTGCTGAGGTGGTAGTTCAATGCCCTAAACACACTCACTCACTCTCACTTGAGTCTGAAGCCTCAAAGTGTCAAACTCAAACTGGTCCTCACAAAGACAGACGGACACTAAGACACACACAGTAATGCTTAATGCAATGAGAAATGCAAGCAGGGCGTGTTTTAATGTTTTGACTGTCAGCATGCATATTATAGGCTGATACCACCCAGGCTGCTGATACACACAAACACACACACACCCCAGGCCATACGCCCACTTTTAAACTTATGAGTCTCAGATCAGCTGCAGGTGTCCTCTTTGTGTTTGTCCTCCAGGTATTAGACTAAGGTGGACCTCACAAGTTTCACACCGAACAAAAAATAAACTGTAACTGCAGATTGTTTTTTTTTTATTTTTGAACTGAAACTCACAACACATGTATGTGATGGACAGCCACAAAATGTCATTCTTCGCCAAGCTCCATCATGTTCTTTTGCAGTCCACCATGCTTTATTCGACAAGTTGGTGTGTGTGTGTGTGTGTGTGTGTGTGTGTGCATGTGTGTGAGTCCTCTGACCTCACCTGCACATGGTTTCCTTTAACAAGCTCTGATCAATTAATCTTCATTACATTCAGCCTGCCATTTCCTTCTCTGAACCCACTCTGCAGAAAACACCACAGCTCTTTTCTTTTTTATTGTGGTAGAAAAATGTTATTTTACATATATACTTAACATGGGTTGCATGGGGCATGCATTTTGAAAACTCACTTTTTTTTAGTGGGACTTTAATGTTAATACTACTTTTAGACTATACGTTTAGAAGAAGTTACCACAGAGACTGATTTTGGATTATTATCTTTGCATTTTTCTGCTGCCTGGTCTGAATGAAGCCTACTCACTGTTTATTGCGACATACGTTTTGTTTTCATGTTTATGTTGTTACTTGCTCCTTCTTGGAAGTTGTGAGTGTCACTTGAAATGCAAGGCCTCTAATTGGTTGCATAAGTCTGTTCTATGGCTCAGCTTTGTTGAACATTGTTGTCAGTTGAATCAGTCTGCACAGACTGTATATAAAGCTGTACAACACTGCAGCGCCTTAAAAGTGAATGGAATATATAGAGAGTGCCCCTTGGTGGTTATTTGTAGTACAGATCATAAGTCTTTTCTCTCTAGGTTGGGCAATGGGACAAAGGCCAAAGTAAATATGCAACATTCAATGAGTGCTTTACAAAGCTGGTTCTATGTCTTTCAGATTTGATCAAGTATTCATCTGTCAGATGAATTGTTTAAGCAGTTATTGATTATACAAAAACAACAGATCTACTGCACATATTATGGTGCCAAAATGCATCACAGAGGCAACAGGGCAGCTCCTGTAATGACAATATTTTGACTTCACTTTTCCACAGGAGGAGGAAGAGATGACACACCATCCATCTTTATACACAGTCTGTTGTTTTAGGCATAGTAAACTGGTTTCATTTTTAAGTTAAGGGGAGAAGTCAAGTCTGCAATGTTGAAAGGGTCCTATCAGTAGTAGGAGATTTTATATGCAGGGTGCCACAAGGCTTTTTAGGGCCTCTTTTATTTCTTATTTCTTTTGTTTTGTTTTGTTGTTTGGTTAAGTTAGGGTTAAGAGATGTCATGGTTAAGGTTCATATAAAATGGCTGCCATTATGGTTACAGGAACAAACACACAGTTATGGTTAAAAGTAACAATGTTTACTCTGGGTTTGAAATGGGAGATGAACAACAGTCTACTATGTTGAAGTCCAAAGCCTTGCTGACTCCCCCATTCACCCCAAACGGCTCCCAAAGATAACTTTGTGCCTTTTATAATTGACCTTTCGATAAGTCCCACCCCCCTTGGTTACTGTTGCTACGCCTGTCAATCTTTAACACCCGGGAATGTTACTCTGATGTTTTCAACAATATCAGTGAGAGATGTTCCAAAGGAAATATAAGAGAAAAGTAGACAGAAAGGACTACAGTGTGCATTCGACAGCTATATTCAATAAAAACTCATGAGCTAGCTTAGCACACAGTTGTTAGCAAACAAAGATCAACTATTAATTATACTTTATGTATCTTTTAACTTTAAGTTGGGTAGTTGGTCACATGGTCTACCATATGTATAAACCACCAACACAGGTTGCAAGACATTTTTCTTTGTTTTCCAAGTATCTCTGTGTGCTAAGATAGCTAATGTTAGCATGCTGGAGCATACAAATGAAGATTTTATTCATCAAATTATATTCTTAATGTAGCCCTCAAATACATATTGGAATACTTTCTGTGTAGTTCTCTCTGACATTTCAGAACTACTATAGAGAAATTTGTTTTCCCGTTGTGGCACTTTCACAGTCTTCCTGTGCCTGGTTACAGCTGCTAATGTGGGTTTACAGTGGCCATTCTTGTGAGGGTCTTTGCATCGGTTATGTCATCCGGTTTGCTCTAACAATGTGACAATTAGAAACCAGACCGCTAGATGTCACGAACAGTATGTAAATAGGGGACACAATAAGGAGGCTGCTCAGATGACCTCTGACCATATTTTGTCCAGGAGGACAGGCTCCATTTCATCAGGTATTACTTCTGTTTTATTTTCCCAGATATGAAGTGATGTGCTGTATTAAGAGATGTGGACACGTTTCATTTTCATAATGTGTGTCACTTTCTGTCACCGGTTGAATGGTGGTGAGACGACAGACTAAATAAAAGGATTAAATGTCTCTGCAACATTTTTTGGAGCACACTCACAGAGGCCTCCATCATTATTCTGACCCACATCCATACGTCAAACTGCAGATTCCCTGATAAAAAGATCCCTGAAGGCTCCTAACAAAACAACCCACCATTAGCTCTATCACCCCCCATCATAGCCGACCCCCCTCATCTGCACTTTAAAGCTGAGCTTCAGAAACAGTTCTTTGTGCTGTAATGGAGAGCAGCTTTTCTCCCTGCAATGTTTTTTTTGGTTGCAGCGTTATCTTTAGATGCTGATTGGCCGGGATAGGGTGGGGTGTGCATGCTTGTGGTTCAGGGGTCAGAGGTCAATAGGTATTTAAGTGTTGTTAAAGTGGAGAGAGAAGAGGTCAGTGTTAGGGGAAATCTAAAGGCTTGAGAGGAACTTAAAGGAGCATCCAGGTGTTTCCATTAGGAGAAATCTTATTTAAATCCTATTATACAGCCTAGGAAGAAAATATTTGAACAGTTCCACATCTTTTATCCTGAGTTTGAACTGAAATAATGGATGTCTTATGCATCACGTCTTAGCTTTAAAGGTATAATTTGTAAGATGAACATAAAAAAAATGAACTACTGTCAACACCTTGGGGCATGATTTTACCAGGAGGTTGTGGTGTTGGTGTCCGCTGTCACACCAAGTCGGTCAATATGTACACTGCATGCTTTACCTTGGCATCAGCCAGCTCTTTACAATAGGAACTGAAGCCCTGAAGCTCTCGTCAAACTCTTGACAAAAACAGTATTTCTACCTCACCAAGCGAATGTGTTAAAATGCCAAAGTCACACAGTAACACAGACTTTGGAGAGAGCACTGTGTAAGGCAGACCTGGGCATTGTATGGCCCATGGGCCACATCCGGCCTGTGGGCTGTCCCTGTCCCATTGTCCCTGTGTGAGGTCAATGGGAAATTAGGAGTCAAACGTAAATAAGTGCATATTATGCATGCAATACATCTGCAATGCTTTTATTTTGAAGGCGACTGTTCATGCTCACCTTGCTATAATGTATCAGCAAACTGAAGTTTACAAGAGGTGAGTTAACTTTTAGCTCTCAAAGATGTCAGCTTCTGTTAAAAAGATTGACACAAAATGTTTTCAACAAGACATGGACTTCTAAGTATTTATTTACTTAAAGTGAGATGCTGATAGCACCGAGGGCCAAATCCACAAAGAATGGATTATGCCTTCTAATTGTGCAGGAAATTGTGCACCTATTCACAAAAGATGATATGCTGGTACAAACATGCCCATAAAGTTTGGCCCATGAGTGCAATTTGTCCTTGTTTTGCATCAGAGTTTCTCTGCATTTCAGCCACAGACTGGTCCATAATGAAAACGGCAAAAACCTTCACATTGTGTTTTTAATGAGCAGAGACACACACACACACACACACACAGAGCTTTCCACAATCAAACGAGTGTTCATGATTCTACAGTATTTCACGTCTATAATAACATCTACTGTAATGTCTGTCAAAATGCTATTCAATTCAATTGAATTTTATTTATATAGCCCAATATAACAAATCAAGAATTGCCTCAAAGGGCTTTACAGTCCGTACAAGGTACAACACCCTCTGTTCTTAGACGCTCAGTTCGAGTGAGGAAAAACTGCCCAAAAAACCCATCTGGGAAAAATGGTAGAAACCTCAGGAAGAGCCACAGAG
>JAPQRN010021785.1:16533-33288 GCA_037367275.1 Coranthus polyacanthus | reverse complement strand
GAAGGGGAAGACACAAAGTTAGTAACATGTAATGGAGACATATGTAGTACATGGAGAGAGAGATAGAAAGAGATAGAGGAGGAGAGATGCTCGATGCATCACTGTCCCCCGGCAGACTAACATTATACAGCCGAATTTAAAACTAAGGGATGGTTCAGGGTCACCTGAGCCAACCCTAACTATACGACTTAGCGAAAAGGAAAGAATGTAGCCTCCTCTCATTTTGAAGGTCAGAAGTTCTCTACAGGAAATACCAACATTTATGTCAACTTGGTCTACTCAGAAACAAGTTAAAATAAAAATTGTGCAAACTTTACAGAGAACAGCTGAAAACAAGCTAAAACTCTGCAGTTTATGTAGAGAGGCTGAAAATAAACTAAATTAGTAACTACAAGCAGTTAGGAATGGACCCTCGCTCCCCCACACAACTCTGGGGGGCAGTAGTTGAGGAATTTTACCACCATAGGTGTCTTCAGGTCCGGCATCGTTGGGGATGTGGCACAATTCAGCTAAATATGACTTCCAGTGTCCACTATGTGGCGCTAGAGAACACCCACTAAGTATATGTCGCGTCACTGTATATCATGTGTAGAACACACTGCAAATTTCATGTCAATCAAATGATGTTTGTGCTGTGAAGCAACTTCCTGTCGCCAGTAGGTGGCACTATGAGACTGATTAAATATTGTTGTGCACATGTCTTCAGAATTAGACTCTTATGAAACATGTAAAATGTGAGACAGATCTGATGACGTGGACGCAGGGACTGAATTTTTTTTATTTCGTAGGAGGCGCTATGTAGCCATTTTGCCACACCTCATCCCAAGAACCATAGCAGGCAATAAAACACACTCCACCTGACATGTGTGCCAACTTTAAAGAGTTTTAAAATATACCTAAAACCCAAAAAACAGAAACAGCTTTGGCTTTCATGGCAAGTAATGTGTCGCCATGGCAACAGTGTTTGACAAAAGGTTAAAAGCTTACGATTGAAATTGGTACAACAATAACAATTAGTAGTACCAATTTCAATATTTTGCCCCAATATACAAAATATATTTATCTAAATGTACTATTAAATAAGAAAATAATTTTTTTTATTTTATTCACTTGTCATAAATTAAATAGTCTAATCATTTCTGTAATTTGGAGTGTCCATACCATCTTGTAATCTCTTTTACAAAGTCATTGTTTTTAGACATGTACATGCAGTGAGCAGTGCACATGACTGACTCACAGTTGAAAGCCCATTCTAATTACAGACATGTCAGGCAGAGACAGATCTGAGGTCACTGCTGAGCTATTCTAAATGCAATGATGTGGTTGGCCCATTCATGGACAGGAAACAGGAAGTCAGTCCAAAACAGTGGAGTCTTACAAGTCTTCCTCTCACACTCACTGGAGAAAACAGGCCTTTGTCACAGACTGACACACACACAGATTATGTGTGAAGAACCAGACAAAGACAGTCACAGGAGACCATTGGAGTCAGAATACTTGAAACAGCATATGGTCTATATTGTGTCCCTCTACATAGAAATCAGTATACCGGCAGTCATTAGCTTAGTAATGGAGTCCTAGTACAAAACAGAGTCCCAACACAAATTTCTCCCAAATACATGAGCACATGCACCTAGTGTTGGAAGTTCACTATGGAAGTGGACTTCCATCACTTTGGACCAGACTAGTGATGTGCAGCTCACACTTGTGCAGGTTGGTGACATAATACATCATTAATGAGGAAAATATTGATTAGGGCTGTCCTCTGTCCTTGAACTTATCATTTAAGTGTAACTTTACCCCTCAACTCCACCCACTGCATGATTCTGAAAACTGCTACAGAGACTGAGACTGAGGTGATTAGTGTCTGAATGTCCAGGTGTGGATGTGTGACAGGAGTAGTTCAGGGACATCCGTATGACAGAGAATCACAAGACACTTATACAGAACCATATGAGGCTCTGAAAGGGATAGTTTCAGTTTTTGTACTGGTTTTACCACCTGAGAAAGGCCCACCTAAAATAAATATCTTTTTACATGCTATATTTAGAATATTTTCAACGCTTTTTCTTGCTGCCATATAGTCCTTTCCCATGAGGAACTGAAGCAGCGGTTTTAAAAAGCAAAATCACTGCCCCCGCGTGAGTCCGGTGGTTCAGAACAGACCAACAGATATAACGGTTTCAGTTCAACCCATCAGAAAATGAACAAGGTTTGTCAGAGTCTGACTGAAGGACAGGTGGACTGAACACCTCTGATTAGAGGCGGTAAAACAGATTTTTTTTAAACAAATTTCATGACGTAGAGTCGTACTAAAACAATACTAAAAGTACAACTCTACATGATTGTGGAGGTGGGAAGGTTCAAAAAGATTTTAAAACAGGAAGTGGCGAGTTCAGCTGTTTTCACCCATAAAATGCTATTTTTTTTTACATATTTGTCTATGTTTATATTTATGTGTATTATCACCAGCATTGGTGCATTTCATCACAATTGAGTCAAATGATTCTGTTTTAGTGTTTAGTATCACTTTAAATGCTCCGTAGCAGGCGGTGTCAGCTTGGTGGGTAGCCAAACTAAAAGGCTAACTTTTCTGTCATCGTGGCAGTGAAAAGTTGTTGAGAGACAAGAATATTGTCTAGAATCTATAATACCTGATGTGTAAGTGAAGGACAAATATATAAGTTGTACCCTTTATGTTAAGAGTAGATCTTCTCACTCAGGTTATTTCCTTATTGAAGACAAGATCACAGAAATAGCTCAAACTGACAACTTGCACTATTGGTTAATTGATCAAAGAAACTGAACTCAGAAAGAATTGCTTTTTTCACTCTGTGATGTGGGACGGCAAGCCCCATGTGGACTCTTTTCTGGTGTCAGTACCTACACCTGCAGGAACGACAGCTGTCAAATTGCAGCTGTCCTGAGACACGATGAGGAAGAACAGACACCTCTGGTGTGATCAGGTGTGGAACTCTAAATCAGAGAAAATAATCTGTTCATGTGGGTGGCAGGTGGATGATTTATGTGTACATACAGTTTCTTTCACATCATGTTTAGTGACATATTTTCACGTTATGTCATTTCATTCTAGTGAAATAGGTGCAAAAAACTTTATATGTCAATGTTATCTTCAGAAACAGAATATGTTGCACTGACACACTGACAACCAAATGAAACTGACCATGACAGTGAATAAATCATGGAATTCTCTGAATTTGAATCAATGGAAACCCATGATATAATGTAAGGATACAAGCCAACAAACTATGTAACATAGGTCATTTGTGAATCTTAATTTTGAAATGCTACATACTGTGTGTTTAAATTCAGTAACAATGTGATCAAATGTATAATCTACAGATGATAAACGCTCATGACTTTGATACGCTCCTGACTATTTCCCTAATGGATATATGAAGGTCTGGTTTTTTTTTTTGGCAAAGTCTTGGCAACAATAAAAAGTTCCAGAGCTCCACCCATGCATAACCTGCTATGACTAGGAACTCAGTCTTCTGTGAGAAAGGTCTGTTGTGTAACATGTGAAACTAATACACTGATGACTCTGTGTAGTAACAAACATCATTTCCATGTTGCTTCTTGCTTTTGCCTGTCTTGGCTCTCACTCCCAAAATCTTGCAATGGATTTCTCATTGGTCCGGTTCAGGTGAAGACTTCACTATCACACAGTATTTTCAACCAATTACAACACAGATGGTGTTGAAATGCCAACCCAGAAAATTCCCATAAGGGTTTGGTCTAAGAGGCTGAGTGAAGGTGAGGTAAATGAGAGGACATTAAGCTTGAGCCATTGTTCTTCTGTCTGTCTGGCCGGGGGGATAATCCCCACCCCCTGGGGAAATGCACAACTGTGTGTATGTGCCCTCTACTTATTCCACTCACCCACCCTCTCATCCCACAGCAGGGGTTTAACTGAGATCATCTGTTTCCAAAGCCCACTTCTAGTCCCAGCCTCTACAGGACACAGACTCACTGACGAAGGCACAAACACAAAGACTATACGATAGATAGATTTATGAATGACTTCAAACCAAACAGCATCATCTGATAAATGTAAGGCATTTATGTAAATGTGAGAGGATTACATGTAGGAGACACCAGAGCACAAAGGCTGCAGCTTTGTCTCTTTATTTGAGCAAAATTCTCTGATTGCAGATTCTTAAATGTGAATATTATCTGGTTTCTTTAGACCTCTGTTACAGTAAACTGAATATTTTTGGGTACTGGAACAAGCAAGACATTTGAGGATGTCATCTAGGGCTTTGGGAAACATAGACCAAACAACTAATCGATTAAGTGAGACAATAATCAACAGATTAATCAACAATGAAAATAATCATTAGTTGAAGCAAGGGCTGGGCGATCTGGTAATCATATAATCTTTTGAGGTAGAATTACAATCCACAATCTGAATCATGACTTTCTCACCTCTTATAAAAAGCAGGTGAGTTACAACCAAACTATAAGTTCCTCTAGTTTTCTCTGGTTTCTGGGGGGTTAATGTGTGTGGTGGTTTTTTGTTATTATCTGACTAGAAAGTCTCTATTTTTGCATAATTTTAGACTGACATTATTACAATATTGACAATATCTAGGTGAAGTAAACACTATCGACAATTTCCTGTAAATACAGCTGCAGTGTTTCCATTAATTAAATAGACTGTGGTGGACTAATATGTCACACTGGAGTTTTATAATGAATCAAGAACATTTTTACACTTTAACATAACTAAATAATTTGTGTAAATCAGACTCACTGCACGTCAGAGTTCAGAAACCGGACCCGCAGCTCACGGATGGTAAATCTTCCTTATTTCTTCAGCAGCAGCAAAACCACACATTACACAAACTCCAAACACTTTAGAGAGACACTAAAGTATTGCTACAAATGGACTGAAATAAACTCACTAGCCTAGCGACTTGTGCTAGGGACATTAATGCTACAAACCCAAAGGTTAGTACAATGTCTATGTACAACACTCTCTGTCAAATACTGTAATTACACTGATAAACGGGCCATTGAAAATGAATGTCAGCTGAGTAGAAAGGTTTTGACAGTGCTGTTATTTTATTATTTTTTTTGATTACACAATCTTTACGATCCCTCTGAAAAACAGATCATATGACAAATTAAAATTGATCACAATCTAAGATCGCCCAGCCCTAGTTGGGACACAAGAAGAGGAAAAAACATAAAGTGTACAGACAGAAATAGCAGTGGAGCATAAACAACTTGTGTGTGACTCTAAATCTAGAGCTGCCGGTAAAGAGACCCATCTGAACTTTGAGTTCGAGTTAGAGAGTCCAAAATATTTCATCGTCTCTTTTAATAAACTGGACATAAGCTGCTCTAAATATAAAATGAAGGTTCAGACAGGAACAATCCGATGGCAAAACATGGAGGAGAGCTGGAAGACAAGTCAAACTGCAGTCCTCATGGCAAAATCCTGCTCATTTTCACATTGCAGTCAGACATGTGGGTAAGCTACATTTCAAACATTTCCACCAATGCCATATAACTGTAACTAAGTGCCAGAGAGGTTGTAACATGCCAAAAAAACCTTCATGATTACTTTCCCTACGTCTCTGTCTCATGGGATCTAGAAGTTTTCAAAGAATACAGAGTCACTAAGAAAATAAAAAGAAACAGATGGAGCAGTAGGTTAGAAAAATTGAGATTCACATTGTGTCCTCTTAACCATGATCTTATATAAGGCCAAGCAGTAGAGAGTCTAAGTAAACATGACATAGTCAATATGGAAAAAAGAACATAAAAAAAAGCATAACATGAGCCATCAGAGGACGGCATATCCCTCTGGCCCTGACAAAATCAAAAAGTGCTCTAACGATGTACACTTTGTGTACATGTCAAAGTACTTTTTACTGGTTTTACCTTAGGTTCACAGAGGTTGAACAATGACAGTAGAGGAGTTGAGTAGTTTCCCTTCACACAGTTTTAGCTGTGTGAAGGGAAAATATAGAACTGTTTTCAAGATCTACGGCAATGGAAAGTGACAAATGGCATGATGGACATCTTGGACAGCTTGAAGACATGGACAGACAAAATAGCAAAAGACACCTCTCCAACATATCAACTGTAGCAAGTCTGGTGAAAAAATACTGAATGGTTTCCTGGACACAAAAACCCAATTCAAATAAATTAAATTGTATTTATATAGCCCAATATCACAAATCAAGGATTTGCCTTGGCTTTACAGACATTCCATGTCTTTGGTCATCATCTGTAGAACTCAGGCCTGAAGTTGTCTCTATTATTTCTGGTTAGTGTTTCTACTCCTTATATCAAGGGAGACAAAACTGCTAGTTTGCTACATTGGCTGACTAAAACAAATAGTCAGACGGCAGGCAAAGTGGATTTGTGACATCTTTTGAGACAGACTGTCTGTACAATTACAAGTACAATTACAATTACAATCAGATTTGTGTGTCTAGACTAGGGCTGCACTGAATATTCGACTATTTGAATACGTGTTTGGCAGGCAGATAATCTGGGTTTCAAGTTCAATATTCAGACTAACATTTTTTATTTTTTTAAATTATACAGCAGCAAACCCATAAGGTTATCACATAGACGTCTGTCAGTACTAAAAGTGCTCAGTTAGTTCCCTATATAGTGGCAGCAAAACACTTACACACATATAGTTCTGCAGCTTAAAGTCTTGATGTCGGACTTAAAATGTGTTCGGATCACGTTCAGCCTGGGTCCCTCGTGGGTGTCGGCGACGTGCCACTATATGCATCAACAAGTTACATTAGTGAAACGGTTATGTCTGGACATGCCAAAAATGAATCTGGGCTGGCAGTCTGAACAACAATTATGAACATTATCTATCACACATAAGATTACATGATTACATAAAAGTGATTGTGTTCTACTGCTTAAAACTAATCAAAAATACAACGGCCCTCATTTATCCAAATAATACGTGACAGAAAACTTGGCGTAAGCTCATTCCCACGCAAATTTCAGCATTTATCAATCTGATCTTGAGGCTACCCTTAAATCTCATGACAGGTCCCAGTTTATGTACACAAGATTAGAGTCAGTGTGGACATGTGGTGCAGCAGAATAGAACTGGCTGATTTATTCTAATTAGCATGTAAACATATGCAGTCTCACAGGCTACGTTCACACTGCCAGCCTTAACGCCCAGTTCAGATTTACTGCTCAGATCCTATGTTTGTGCTTGACAGTTCACATTATTTTCAAAATGTGGCCTATATCAGATTCCAGTATCAACTGTTGACATCTCTGAATGCACAAAAGAACATGGTTCAGGCAACCCATTTCCCTGAAAAAACACGCTGGATGCAGCCTGTATTGGCTGGCAATGAGGGGGGATTACTGCCACTATTCACGAATTTTGCAAAGCGGTACGCCATGTCCTAATGCCAGAGTACATTAAGCTCCCTCAAGGAGATGACCTCCAGGAAGTCATCAGAGGCTTCAGGACCAGGTGGGGTGTCACACAGTGCACCAGGGCAATTGATGTTACTCACATCAAATACTTTGCTCCTGAAGGGTGATATTCTGTCATTCTGCAGGGACTAGTTGATAATATGAAATATATATAATAAGAATATGAAATAATCTCTTACTTCTTCATATTCATTATTAGTGCTAGTAATCAGGGCAGGCACCAATAGCTGATCAAAATAGTTAAATACCCTATAAACCCAATGCAAAAACCATTACCATCATGACTTGTTGCAATAAACATTTCGAAAAAAGTGTTCAAATGTGCGCATTTGAGCACCATAGGAAAGTAACAGCGACGACCAACACACAATAAGATAGAAACTGGAGATCAAAAGTTACCATTACTTACAGTGTGAAATGTACATACATAAGTCAAGTGTACAATCCAACACACTACCTGTCCAAGCAGTGTGTAAAAAAAATCTACATATCTGCACAGCTGGAAAGGACGAGTTTAAAATACGTGAATGCAATTATGTAAATGCGCTCATATGTATTTTTTAGCTGCCTGTGGTGCTGAAAGACAGTAAACCATGCATGAATGTCAACCTAGAGTGACGTAAAAGTCACATGATTTCTGATATGACAGTTCAAATTCAGGTCGCATTGCAAAAAATCTGACCTGTATCTGATTTAGGACCACATATAAGTGACCCAAATTGGATTTGAAAATATCACATTCAGTGTGATTTGCGCTGTTCACACTGCCATGAACAAATCGGATTTGGGTGACTTGGGCTTGCAGTGTGAACATGGCCATATTCAGCACCTAAAAGCCTATGATAAAATATGATATTTAATTATTAAAACATTGACATTCGATATAAGCTATTATATTAGTCCTAATATTATATATATATTATATAGGCTAGATATATCACAGATGTATACATTAAATATGCAACTCTCAGATGGAGTTCACTTGTGGCAACACTTTTAGCCGCAGTGATTTCTTTCCAAGCTACAGTTTATTGACTTCCTTTGCTGTCATTGTTCAGGTTCAGATTGGTTCATCTGGATGTTATTTTTTCTATTTCGAGGTCAGAGGAGTTTCTCTTCTTGGTTGTATTCCGTATCTCCACGTCATAAACTCAAGGGGCAGGAGCAGAATAAATAGGGGTGTGATATTTAAATGACAATTGTTTTCAGCTGCCGCATTCATTAGTGCCAGATGATTCATTTGCTGGGATTGGAGAGATACAACCATTTGATGAATCACATGAACGCTGTCGTAAGATGACACACAAATCCGCACTGGTTTCTACGATAGACTGAGGGCAAATATGACTGGAGCGTGACCCAGTACAGGCTCAACTACACTAAAGCAGGACACTGCACAATTTATAATAGCAATTGATCACCAGATTTGGTGTTAACGCACCCATGTTTTTCTGCATATACCAGATATATCTGCTATTATGTTTCTGGTATCTGTATGTGGAAGTAAAGGAGACTCCAAGGCAGCTCAAGTGTCATGATAAGAGAGCACTCAGTAGGTAACTGCCTGTTTCTTATGAGAGCATATCTACTGCAGCAAATGATGCTTTTACCATAGGAGGTGTTTACAATGCAACAACTAACCATTCAGTTTTACAGCATTTTAGCTTTATATTGTTTATTTTTAATATATCAGACTTTTACATGACATTGTAGATGAAGTTTGTATTTCTTTTATTTTATGTATTTATTTCTCACATCTTTATGAGTGTTGTTGTATTGATTTAAATAATGCAACATTTATGCAGATATCCAAATTTATGTTTAAATGATTTTAGAGCTGGTTCCAGACGCACTGTTTTTTGTTTTCCGTATACTGCTGCACAATACCCAAATAACTCACAGCATACATCTTATAATAGACGAAATGGCATACAATAAATTACTCAGACAAATACTAAAACTCAATATAAGGAAAAATTAACCAATCAAACCAGACCTAAACCCCAGAACATGTGACAGGGTGTGATTTAAGAACATCTGTTTATTATTTAGAAGGTACTGTCCATTCATCTCTCCACCCATCCAGGTTTTAAGAATGCAGTCATATTAAATGCACTTTGACTTGTATTTCATTGTACACAGTATGAACACAATATGTTTTTTCTGGTCAAGTTCATTTCATTTGTAAATCTACATCCATTCATCATATTCAGGCAGCAACACATTCAAGAAAAAGTTAACAACATTACTAAGTGATAAATGCTTTACAGTTCTATTTCATTTTAAAAATGTTTATGTACTGAAGACACCAAGTGATGAAGTGTTTCAGCTTCATTTTGTCTCATTTTTCCTGTAAACAAGTCTTAAGGTGTTCAGCAGCACAGGGTCTTCATTGTCACATTTTGTGTTTCAAGATGCTCCACACATTCTTTATTGGGGACCAGTGTGGACTGCATCAGGCCACTCCAGAACCCACACCCTCTTCTTCCTCATCCAGGTCTTTGTAATGTTGCACAATGTGGTTTTACATTGTCTTGTTGAAATATACTTGGATATGCCTGGAAGCATATGTTGTGATCCAAAATCTAAATGTACTTTTCAGTATTAATGGTGCATCACATCAGTGACAATGACCTTTGACTTTTCCACTGACACAACCCCAGACCATGGCAGACCCTGGCTTCTGGACTTGTTGCTCAGCTTAGTTTTGCACCCTTGCCCTTTACACTGAAATGCATCCAGATTCCTTGAGTCTTTTCATTCTGTTCTGCATCGTAGAGGCTGTAATATCTGAATCCCTTCCTAGCTTCCTTTGAGGAACATTGGTTTTAAATATTTCAATAATTGTCTCACACATTTGTTGACAAACTGGCGGTCCTCAGCCCATCTGGACCTTTCCTGGATGCTGCTTTTTTACCAAAACATGATTACAATCACCTATTTCAAATCACATTATTTCATTATTTTAACCCATTATTAGTCCTAAATTGCCCCATCCCAACTTTTTCTTAAATGTGAGGATTTACAAATGAAATGATGTTGACCAGACAAAACATGAAATAAGTTGTATTAATACTATCTACAATGAAATACAAGACATTTTAATATCACTACTTTCTTATTTAATTTGCATTTTCCACACTGTTTCAAGTATTTCTTATTTACTGTTGTAGAAAAGGTCAAAGGACTTGACATAACACATGATCTCAAGAACCACTTGAACTAACTAATCTGTCACAAGAAACACTGGAATAATAGATACATATGAATACTTGTGTATCTGAATGTACCACTGTAACTGCTATTTTGTTTCTGGCATTTGCATGTGGAAACAAAGAAAGACTCTGAGGCAGCCATGTGTCCTGATAACAGACAGCACTCAGGACGGCAGTGTCCACCGCCTGTGTGAGAGACAGACTTAAAACAGAATGAGAGAATGAGCTGAAGGAAATAAAGAAGGAGGCGGAGGACAACAGTGTTCACTTTGGATTTTCAGTTGTAATATATGGTGTTTCCTCTAGGATTTTTTTTAGCAGCAGGGGGACAGGTTTTGTTGTAGGGGAGGGGGAGGTCACTCATGGTACACGCCAGTAATGTATTAATTACATAATTCAAATAAATAAAAAATGATTTATTAATTTAAAATAAAATATATATAAAAATATTTTTAAAATAATGCTTACACTATGATTGTATGTTTACAACCAAATTGCAACACACTGTTCCTTACTGTGCTCTCTCTATTGTGTATATTTACCTATTTACCTGTATATTTCCTCTCAGACAACTTGAATTACACTATGCTGAAATGTAATTAGGGAATTGTTGCAAGTACTGCAGCTTTAATGGAAATATAATTAACCCAAACTAAAAAGCACATGTAATAGAGCAGAAAGCATCTTTAAATAAAAACCTGGTACTTTGTATTTATGTGATATGTTGTATTTACACAATGCAGTCAAACCTGAACGGGTGAAATCAGTGCAGAACTGAGCAGACCACACTGCACCATTCAGAGTCAGACAGACAGAGGCACAAGGAGAAAAAGTACACAATACTTGTGCAATAACAGATTGTGGTTAAAGCAGAAGTACTGATTACATTTTTTACCGTAGTAGAAGTAAAAAAGTACAGGCTCTGAAATGTACTTGAATTATAAAAGTCAAAAGTAGGCCTTTGAAGGACATTTCTACCGTCTGTTTATGTGCAAAGAGAACTGACTCTCATATAATATGAAGACTATTGAACATTTTAACTTCAAATTAAATAAAATCAATAAACTGAAAATAATAAACATTAGCTTCATTCCAATGTGTAAAAATTTTCAATGTCAACAACAAAACTTGAAACACGATTTCCAGTTCCAAAGTCTGTTTCATCTTTTACAATGTTTCCATAGTGTTGCATTACATCTTGTTGAAATGAACTCAGAGTAAGAACTCTGCACTAATGTTCTGATTTTGATTTAAAGTGCAACTTCCAGGTTAACAATTACAGATCTTTAATGAGTAGGAAAATGGTCTATAGAACTGGATTTTAAAACATATGTACAAAAACACTTAAGTGACATTTAGAGGCATTTTCGTCATGTTTTCAGTTCGCAGCAAATACGGAGAAATTGGCATGACGTAAGAAAAGGGAGCCATTTAAGTTAAGGCACGTAAGTATATGGATAACATGTTAATACTGACAACAGTAGGGTTGAAAATATAAAATCATACAGTTATGACAGATCACAGCCTTTTTATTTTGAGCCTGATGCATCAAAGGGACCCAGAGCAGATGAGGATGAGGAGAAAGAACTGTAATGGAGAATGGGATCATGATGTTATATAGTACTCTGCACTACATTGCACAATATTGTTTAGTGCAAATCAAACTGGTGAAGTGTCAGTGTAATGTTCAAGTAGTTACATCTGGAAATGTTAGAAGAGGCAGCTCGTTCATATCACCCGTTTTCGTTCGGATCAGTCCTTTTAATGTCCAATCCATGTTCTATCTGTGTTTTCCTCAAGTACATAATGGTTAATATCACTCTACTAGCTACTGTTTACTATGTGCGTCTAATGGTAACTATAGAGACAACGGGTGCCCCTTAGTATGACTGCTGCTACCACAATGCAATGTGCCATGACATATTTGCCCAGTCTCTATAAGGAGAAAAATTAGTTTTGATGTGATCAGAAGAGCAGAGCTAAACAGGTGAGCAGCTTCAGCTAAGGCTGTTTACACTGTTTTAACATGTTTCTATCACATATTACACAGAACCAAAACCAGGGAAACTATTTATACTCACTAACAGAAAGTAATGTGTAACTCCCATATTAAGTCCAGACTGTGCTCCGATGCTGCTAGAGGTCAGACAGAGAGGGAGGAGGGATGGGGTCCACTAATGATTCCCCTCAAATGTATTAACCCTAAAGTAACGAGCACGTTTTGAAAATGTAAGCAGTAGAAACTACAGATATTGGTATTAAAATGTAGGGAGAAAAAGGAAAAAAAAACACTCAAGTACAGGTACCAGAAATCTCTACTTAAGTTCAGTAACAAAGTATGTACTCTGCATAAAGTCTTCATGTGCAAAACTGCAAATAGGGAACATGCACACATTTGGTTGTGGTCAGAAGAGCAGAGAGGGGGCAATGTTTCCACAACTTGTTGTAATTATGTGTTATACAACTGAATGCTGACTCTGGCTGTTCTTTTACAGAGAGCTATAGCGAGAGGCTGCAGACGAACTCAGCTGGCCAGAAGTTATGTCTGGTATGGAAGGAATGAGAGCGAGAAGGGAAGCAGACAGCAGCAGAGAGGCAGAGAGCTGCAGAGTGGAGGGAGAAGCAGGAGGCAGACAGAGGCTCAGCGGCTGGCCCTTCTACTTGGATACACACACACAGCTGCAGCGGCACTCACTTCCAGCCGCTGCACATGTGAAGTGGCAGCAGGCTTGGACCTTATCACAACACGGACCTGTTCAGACTGCTGCTGGTACACACAGTGGGGAAAAGACCCTCAAAAACTCTTCATTTCTGTAGGAGCACTTTTAGAAAGTCACTGTTAACAAAGGATCCCTGGAATGTAGGCTGCACCCCATCTTATAGGTCCTTGGTGTTTTTAGTCATCTTTATGTGTAGATAAATGCCTAAGGAGGAGAACACATACATAAGGATGTGTCGATCCAGAAATTCTGGGCTGATACTGATACAAATGGTTAAAATAACAATTTAGCCAAAGCCAATGTTTTTTTTGTTTGTGTTTGTTTACTTTGTTTTCATGTTGTTTTTGTCGCTAATCACTAGCATCAATGAATTTGGCTTAAATTAACTACAGTTTAGTGTTCACACTTCCTTGCCATCACAAACGCATTCGGTACACAACATGGATCACTGGGTATTCAGGCAGGATACTTAACATCTACTTTGGTATCATATTGAACTGGACTTACTGAAACAGAAGTGCCGCTGCAGTGAGATGTTGTGGCTAAGCTGTAATCAGAGAGAGAGCTCATCCACCAACAGATGATAAACACTGTCATCGGTGAACGTCACCTCATTACAGATAGGCACGTGGCAGTCAAAAAGGCGAATATTGGCCGGTGCTGATGTTCAGCCAATAGAGCACTGCATCCTTAGAAATACATTCTAGTGTTCAAAGTACAGTGGAAACCGCTTATATGGATCAAAAACCCTGGGACAGAATCCTTCCTACACAAATGCTGTTTAAATAGTTTGCTTATATTGACATATCTATAGATCTCTATCAATCAATTGATCAATAGAGATCTCTCTCTATATATACAAGGCCTTTTCATACGTGAAGTCAGTGCTACCTGGACTTAATCCTTTTTTCTTCATGAAAAACAAAAGTAATCAAATGTGTACCTGTCATTGAAGTCACGCTCGTGGCTCATTAAGTGGAACAATAATGCGCGGTCACATGAAGCCCCCTGATGCGGGTAAAGGAGTCATCCACGAGTCTGACAGAGAACAGATTTGGAGTTTCCACAGGTTTTTTGTGTTTAAGATACTCCACTGGGAAGCTGCTGAAGGAAACAGTTTAAGCTAATGCTGCGTTCATGTCATATCCTTTGAACCTCAACTACGAACCGCTATGAGGGAAAACACCTGTGACTCAGAGATAATAGGTATTTCACACATTTACAACATACATGTAACAGGTAGAGAATAGAATATGTATCTACATCTGTCTGTATTTACCACTACCAACAGCTAAAGGTTTATAAACCCCATTATCACTATAAAATTGAGTGTTAGACCTACTGACAAATTAAAGGTCAGATCTGAGTGTGAATACAATGTGCTGACTGAAGCTGGATTTTACAACCTGATTTGTCAAAACTCAGTGATGACTGAACAACAGTTCAATGCTGGGGCCCAAATAAAATAAATTTGTGCAGTTACTGACTGACTTACACCACCCCTCTCACTCCAATTGAAAATTAATTGTGATCAGATCTTGAAGTGGTCACATGAGGCATTTTGATTCTGATTGGGCTGTCATTCACATTATTAGTGGAATATTAGGGTCCATGTAAACACAGTCATTGTGTCCTTACAGATGCAGCTAAGCATCATGAGCATATCCACACGGCTTGACAATCCCCCCACTCAATGATTTCATGTTTGAATGTGGCTGCTGTGTGTGTGTGACAGCATCCAAACAGCGCAGACTGCGCTCTGAGCGTTGGCTACAGCCGCTGAGAGCCAGCAGCAGCCTTTGTGATTTCAGAGCTGTCTGAATAGGTTTGTTAGCAGACAAAGGAGACATAAGCTCCGTCTCTGTTGTCTATCACTCTCTCTCTCTTTGGTTCTCACTGGTCCCACGTGGTTTTGGTCTGTGTAATGACTGAACTGTGTGTTGCACAGTGAACTGCACTAAGGCCACTTTCACACATACCTCATTTGGTCTGGACTTTCCAGCTTGATTAAAAAAAACAAATGTATACAATGTAACAAAAACTTTAACCTTGGTTCAGACTTTTGTTTGTACTTTCAGGTGCGAGAACAGTGTGACTTTCAGCCTTTCAGGTCTGTTTTCTGCCTCCTTTTCCTTCTGGGACCTCTTCCACTCTTTGCAGGTTAACTTTCTTAAAAGTAAAAGAGCTGAGTGAAGCTTAAATTCCATAAACCTGTAAGGTTAACATTAATCAAGTGTCAGCTGTCTGTATAAGAGAATAAACCATGTCCTGGAAACTTCGAATTCCATCATCTGCCTCATCAGTGGTCTTCATTATATAACATGTTTTACTTGTCTGTGTGTTCGCTGAGAACTTTGCTTTGACAGTGAAAACTCACTTGCATTCATTCAGCCACAATCTAACTTAATACTATACTTCCAATGATACACTATTAAAATACTAAAATTGTCCATTTTAACTGATTAGTTCTGCTCAGCTCTTTTCTAGGAGGACAACTATTAGTCATGCCTGGTAATGGAGCATTACACTTTGTTAGCATATAGGTTAAGGGTTTGTGCTGAACACAGATTGTTCAGCTTTTTGACCATGACAGATAAATACTTCCCATTGTGTTCATGTTATCTCCACAAGGTAATAGATAACAGTATGTATCCTGCTATATTTGTTACAGCTCTGGATACAGTATGTTAGGGAACATAATGTAATATAGTATTAGGCTGGGTCAAATACTTCATCTCAGTTCTGGACTGAAAGACAAAAAGTCAGAAGCTGCTGATTTAATAAGCAGCTTGTCTCCTCTGTCCAAAACCAGAAGATACTTAATCCTTCAATCATCAGACGGGAAACTCTTCGAATAAGTGATCCTTTACTTATCATTTTTGATAATATTCCGAATAGAGAGAGACCCATTAATCAGTTTGGCCGATTAAAATTGTAGGCTACATTTCATATTAGCTGGTCACCCTAATTTATTCATCTGGCCTTTGGCGCTTGGCGGGTGTTAATTTTTTATATTGACAAGACTTTCTGAATAGCAAAAGCAGGAAAAGTTCTGGTATTAGTGCGTACTATTCCTTTTAGCCCTGAGGTATTGCACACTGTGTTTATCTTTGATAAGTCAGGAGTGAGTGGAGTCAAAGTGCGATAGCTGTTGCTCTGGACAAAGTCACGCTGGACTCTCATGTGACCTCCACAGTTTAGCTGCCTTTCATCCAGAACTGCCTTTATACTGAAAGAAAGAGTGTTTACAGTAGATACAGTAATATGCCAAGCAATTACTGCCACACACACACACACACACACACACACGATTAGTGGCATCCCTAAGGATATGACTCATCAGATCTCATGCAGCTCTG
>JAPQRN010021785.1:0-16433 GCA_037367275.1 Coranthus polyacanthus | reverse complement strand
CACACACACACACACACACACACACACGATTAGTGGCATCCCTAAGGATATGACTCATCAGATCTCATGCAGCTCTGTGGGGCCTCATAATTATCAGTGTGATTAAAGATAACTGCTGACTGGGTCAGTGCAGTGAGAGTGGCACTGAGTTGCCAACGAAGACATCTGATAGGACACTTTCAGAAGGCTTTCATAACACTAAAATAATCTCTAATAAAATCTTCACTAATTTGCACACGCTACTAACGTCATGGAGCAGAAGTTTGACAAGTTACTGCGGTCAAACAAACTCCTTTTTCTCAGGAAATATGAGCTGGAACACTGTAGAGCAGGGGTCACCAACCTTTTTGAAAGTGAGAGCTACTTCATGGGTACTGAGTCAAATGAAGAGCTACCAGTTTGATACGCTCTTCTGAAATAATACATTTGCTCAGTTCTTCGATATTTTAATTCAACTTTGCCATGGCCACATGATGGCACTGACAACATCTGGTAGTTTACTGTGTTGGCAATTATCATCATTGCTTCTCTGACAACTTGTCCGTCTGAAAATACCTTCTTCTTCTTCTTCTTGATCAGGAAATGTGTAGCTCTAAATGAGGCTTTGGTTGCTTTTTGTGACTTTTTTAGCGTGGAAAAAGACTTTTGCTTACCCAGAGTGGCCTTTAGCTCACGGGCTTTTACTGCCCATAGTGCGCTTCCCGGTGGGTAGTTAGCATGCTAGCTTTTGTGACACGTAGTCAAGTGTCTCTCCACATTGTGCCGCTTTGCCATCGCCACAGTCACCCCGCAAATGAGACACACTCAGGTTTCTTTCACAGTTGTAAAAAAGAAATCTTCCTAACCATTCGTTGTGAAAGTGATAAGATTTTACATTACATAGATTGCACATGTGTAGCTCTCCTGTGTCTGCCTCTGAGTGTCAACTATAACACACACAGAGTCCTGGTTGAAAACAACAGACTGGCATTAGTTGTGGCTGCTTTACTAGCTCACATGGCCTCCAGAGCCGGTGGTGATATGTACAACACAGAATGCTCCAGCTAGCATGCTACAAAGGCACATTAAGGCCACTTAAAATCTTTTTCAAGTTGGAGGATGGGGTAATATTTATTTGATTTACTTTCGAACTCAAAGTCGTACATTTAGAGAAAACTCACAAATTTACTAGAAAAAAAATTTGAATATTCCCTGAGATTGTTAAATCATAAATTGGAGAGAAAACTTGGAAGTTCTCGGAGATTAAATTTAGAAATTTACAAGTACAAAAAATGTGGATATTCTGAGAATAAAGTGGGAAATTTCACACACAGATGTAGTCAACTTCTGTGGGAAACACTACAGTTATCAAACATCAAGAAATGACTGCCTCACAACACCGATTCCAAGACAAACTTCACATAAGCACACAAATTTTACATATTGAACATTGTGGTAGGATATGAGTCAAGCAGTAGTAGCAACAATGGTGTTGTCCTTCTTTCGTCTGAGAGCATTTTCCTTCCAATTTCTCTTGCACATAATAGATCATTAGTTTGGCTTCATTTGTTTAAACTGTCTTTTGCTAACCACAATGATATTGTCTTTGTAGAAATGTTATGCCTCAGAGATGCTTGTCAGGCATCTCAAGTATACTTACTTGTAACATTTTTATTTTCTATTTTCAGAACATTTTATGTCCTCCAGAAAAGCCTTACCTTACATGCACTTATGTTTTTCATACTTTAACATTTGATTTTCCTCTTCTTAAAATTATGAACACAGCAGAGACATGTGCAGCGATAACTGAACTCATTAATTTCCTTTGGTTTCTGTGGTCAACTGACTAAGCAATGCATTCATTTTCATTACAACTTGTCATGTATGTGTTAAGTGCTGTGACAAGTTGACAACTATTTTGCCCTTGAACACTAACCAGTGTATTACAGTTAAGATGGCAGTGACTAATATGTAGCATGTAGACCCTAGTATACAGGTAGCTGCTGTTCATTTATGCTGTTTCTGTTTCACAAGTAAATGGAGAAAAAAAAAAAAGATAAACTAAACCCAGGCCTGGACCTCAGCTTAAACCAAGCCGTTCAGTACTCTTCTAGTTACACTAAAGCTTTGTTTATCCTCACGCGAGACTTGGCCGTGAGAATTGAGAACTGTCCATTGACTGTTAAGATGAGAGACGCATTTGAAAGTGACCAATCTGCTGGAAAATATACAATTATTGGTCACATTTCTAAATAATAAAGGCAGAGGGTCTCTACTAAAAATTCTATTAAATAAATCAGGTTTTGCTGATGCAAAGAATTAGGAATTATGTATCTCGATATCATCCCAAATTGTATCCGGTGCTCACTTGCATCTTGAACTTTAATGTCAGTGCACTCAAGGTAACTGGTGAATTTTCCTACTGGAAACGTGTTACAAACACATAGCTGAATCTACTCTTCGGTCTCCACGTGCTTCAGAGTATTTTGGCACCACTGGGCAAAAATCCATAATTACCTTTCAGTATATTGTAATTCAAGTGGTGTGAGAGGAAACAAGAGTCCTATCCAATAACACGGAGGCCCCATAGTCTGAACCAGGATGGCGTGTTTTACTGATTCACCTGCAACAGAGGTGAATCAATAAATCACACAAAACACACAAAAACACTATGTGACTAAACTTAAATTTGCTCATGCATTTCATGAGGTAACTCAATACAATACCTTACACTGGCAAGAGTTTTTTTTGCTGAAAACTATTTTCTCCTGCGGCTAAAACAAGAAGCCATCAGATTCTGCTGAAGACGTGTTTTAATTGTGGTGAATTGATGTTTCTCATAGCTCCGTTTTAGTTTGGGGATAGCATTAAAGTGATACTAAACCCTAAAATGTGTTTTCGAGCTAGAACAGAATCACATGACCCAATTACACATACAAATTGACAAAGGTGTAAAAAAACTGCATTTTATGGGTGAAAACGACTTTATTTGCCACTTCCTGCTTGAAAAATCTTCCTGATCCTTCCCACTGTGACGATGAGGTAGAGTTGTACTTTTAGTATTGGGTTAGTACAACTCTACATCATGAAATTTGTATAAAGGTAAAAAGGTAGACTGAACGCCTGAGCAGTCTAGACAAATTTTGCACCAAATCCTAATACTTTATGCATTAGAGAGTGCTCTCCATTTTTTTCAAGGAGACTTAAAACTAGGGATGCACTGGTCCATCAGCCGGACATCAGTATTGACCAATGTTCACCTATTTGACTGCCATTGGCAAGTAAGATGATGTGTAGCAGTGGCAGTGGTTGATGTTTATCTGTTGTGCCAAAGGCCCTCTGATGATGATGTGACAGTGTGGACACTAAAAGACTTGGTACCATACTCAGCTCACTTTGCCCTACTGACTCCAAATAAACTGAATGGATTGTGTTCTAGTGGTTAGCACACTGGTGGTTAGCAACAAAACAACATGAAAACAAAGTAAAAAAAAAAAAAAAAAAAAACTATTAAGAAACACTGGTATCAGTTACTGGCCAAATTGTTTTTTCAACCATCAGTATTGGCTCAGAATTTCAGGATTTTGCATCACTACTCTGGTCCACAAAATGCACCTTATTCACCATGAATCAGACCTAAACATGTAATACAATACTACATACTTTACATACATACCAGTCTCTTTCAGTCTTCAAAAACTGGTAAAAGGGTTAGCTTTCACGAGGATACAGTTGTTCTTAAAATGGTATTTTCCCCTTTATTCCTCCATCTCTCTTATTTTGCTGGTCAGTTATGTTATTTCGTGCATCTGCAAGCCTTGTGCCACTTGTGTTAGGTGTTGCATAGCATTGTGTATTGAGGGACTTATTCTCTAAGGCTACTCCATGATCTGCTGCTTGGATTGTACCTCAATAATAAATGTAATGTAAACCAAATGTTCCAGTTCCTATTCATAACTCGATGATGTGACATGGATGTAATGTAACCACCCACGATGGCTCTTTAATGTCTCTCCTTGCAGAGCACTTGGCAAGCAGGAGTACATAACAACAGAGAACAACTTCTTACAGAAACAAGACTGAAATATATCACTGCTAAATCTACTAACTATTTATGCTCTCTTTTGCCTCTTTGAAATAGAAATAAAACACCGCCTATGAATTTCCATTTATTCTACATCATCTGTTAAATGTGGTAACTAGCTATTTGCTTTTAAATTACTTGCATGTCTGCGCATTTCCTGTAAAAACAGGAATCCAGGCAGGCTGCCCCATGAATATATTAAGACAGCTAGATATCAGTCATAACATGGAGCTTTTATATGTTTTAAAGCTTTTTAAAAGATTTTAAAATCTGTGACATCACCATGGTCTGTGTGCCCATAGGTCCGAGTGGGAAGGCAAAGGCGGGAACTGGGAGTGACATGCTAGTCCACATGCACAGCAGGCCTAGTACACGCAATGGGCCACATGACGCAGAAGTAACATGGAAGCCAGAAACTTTTCCGGCATATGCACCAATAAGCAACGTACTGTTGAAAAGAACAGGGGTCTATTTAAGTCCAGAATCTAATTTAATAATACATCCACCCCCCACCCCACCCCTGAAAAGTTCAGTCTGCGAACTAGTTCCAGAGGGGACAAAAGTCCACGTTATCTTTACTGCAGTGTAAGTACACACTACTTGTGTAAAAAGAGACTGTGGAGTAGAAGCACTCATTCAACTTCTTTACTGCAGTAAAACTGTGAAAGTCCAGGCTCTGAAATGTATTCACAGTATAAAGGCTAACTAATAGTAAGGAACTAATGGCTGATGTCATAGAGGGTTTGTCTGATAGCTGTGATCTCTCTGTAGTTTTGTTCTGTTTGTGTACATCAAAGAAGTTGAAATGAAGAAGAAATCCGCTTAGCTTTTGGTGTCAACACAGTGGTAGTGGTCAGAGAAAAGCATTTGCAGTTATCTGTTTAAAAATCATGCTTATGTGGAGAACTTTAGGAGGCTAGTAAAGCTTGACCCCAATGTACCTGCTTCACAACATCCTGATTTATTTCCTTACACCCCCATCCAAAAGAAAACAAAAACAAGCATTGCATTTTATTTGTAGTGGACAAGCTTAAGATTGCATCATTTTTATCTATAGGGCAATTTCATTTTTAATTTCACCATGTAATCTTGTAGCTGTTCTTATTGGCTGATTTAATTGTTTTATATGTAATTGGTTTTATTGTTTTATTGAACTGTCTTCTGTTTTTTTTACAACTATTCTTTACCCAGATTTCTGATTGCAATTCTTTTCTTTTACTGAAAAGAAAAGTAAAATTTTCTTTTTACTGAATTTTTTTTTTTTTTGTGATAATCACCCATTTTCTGTTTTTCTCAGTTGTATTGCAAATCAGGCCTTTACCTGAATATATTCTGAGATTAAATAAAAGTTGGAGCCAGAGAGTAAAGGTAATAATAATAATAATAAATAATAATAATAGGTTTCAATCAGTAATAACTGACTTTATTTGCAGTTACAGGTTCTATCAACCCTTTTCAGAGAGGGGATAAATGTGTTTTTGGATCAACCTAAAGTCTGCTTACTGTTAGCCATGCCTGTGTCACACATGAACATAGTTAATAAGCCTAATTCTGTTTAAATGGGGGATTAAGGGGAGGACATGCAGCTACATGCATGCAGACACACATTCAGACTATGAGCAGAGATATAAATCAAATCCACATCTCCCAGTAAGCCAAAGAAAAGTTACAAGGAAACAGAGTCCAGAAGACATGGTAGCAGACTGGAAGACAGAGTGTGACTCAACACTAAAACATCCAACACTGGTTAGCCCCCGCATACCACTGCTTATTGCTGTGTGACAGAGAAAGACACACTCAAACACAGGGAGGAAAATGTTGAGGGTGTATATTTTTACCTTTTAAAAGAGCCCTAGAAATGTGAGATAACAGAGAGCTATAAATAAAGAAGTGCTTGACAACCATCTTGTTCTCAGTGTTTTATCCCTCATCCAAGAAAAAAAAGAATAGTCTCCTTCTTAATGTTTGGCAGCCTGTGTTATTGTATTCAGTAGTGCTAAATTCTTTTTATAGAAAAACGTTCCATTTACTTGTGGGTGGACCCCCAAACCCATGCACCTAAGTCTTCCATAAACTGATACTGATATGAATAGAAATGCTGCCAGCTTTGTTTAGCAAATATGGTAATGTTTCCAATAATGTTCAAATTCAGACAAATCCATAATTTTCTTTAATATTACAGCCTATTTCGTTTGGTCTCACTAATGTTACTCGCAGCTATTTTGTTAGTTAATCTGAATAAAACATTAATAAAACATCTGTAAACATGATGTCTGCAGTCATGTCAGATGGTGGTAAATCTCCCACGCTAATTCATGACAGCATCAAATAATGTATTTTACTATTGTTTTGATTGGTAGTCATGTTGTAAATATTCTTTCGTTTGCATGGGTTTTTGTGTGACAGCTCAGTACCCTGAACATTGTGCATGAGCATCCCTGAGAATATGTGGTTGTGTTGTACTAGATGTTATGTTGAGTTAAAAGTCAAAATTAACACTTGCTGCACTGATCATCCAGGGCATTGAGCTGTCACTCAAAAACTAATGGGGACATACTCCTAAAAAGACTGTCCAGGCCAGGGGTTTGTGTCAGGACAAAAAGTCAGGCAGTGCAAGCAGCACAAAGCTAACAGTAGCCATGTTTACAGAAATTGCTCAGTGAATTTGAAACAAACTTAAAAAGTCACATAACAAAAAAAGGAAATATTAATTATGTGTGTTTCAATAAATTGATTTGTAGCAAATAAACTGGGCTGTGTAGTGTTGTCAGAAGGTGGCACTGTGGGCTACATTCCATATGGCAGTAATAAACACAGGAAAACAAAGTAGCACACTCTGTTGTTGTTTTCCCTCTAAAATGGCTGTGATGGTTTATCACAGATGAGAACCAGGAATTATTTGGTTTCCTCATCAGTCCATGCTATCTGTTGTTCTACCAGACATGTTTTAGTGCTTAGTTTGATCAGTTATAAAATATCCTTAATTTGGCAAAACTTTATATTATTGACTAAGAATCTAACCAAACATTCAATACCAGCCACCTTGCGCTTGACAATTTCCAATACATTTAAGTAGAAACACAAAGAATCCTATGCTAAATCATTTACAGTAATGTGCCACTGAATTCAACAATGAATAAAACATTATAGACAATGACATGAATCTAGGAAATGTTCTTAAATCTAAATGAGTTTGTTAGTTCTGAGGCACAGAATGCAGAAGACAAACCGAATGGACGCAAGAAGAATCCCTGTGATGAGTTAAAATAACTGTTTGTCTGGAGGACACAGCGGCTTGTATGAAAAACATCAATCTTCATTCCTTTCTCGGGCCGCTGAAACAGGAAAAGCTGGTATGAGTGGAATTATGACCATGCTGACCAAGCAGCAAAACTATACAGTGAGCCTGGAAAGGAAACAGCTGGAGAGTAAGTTAACTGATCTGCAGCCTTTCTCTCCAGGACACCACTATGGAACCATCTGTGATTGGTGAAAAAAAAGTCAGAAAATGAAATCACTTTGTAGGAAAGCATCTGTTTCCTTACTGGCATTATTACTTTTTTATTGTGTGAACAGTTTTTGGTTCACAATTACGCTGGTAGACTTGACGGAAGGTTAAATTAACATGCCATTAAAAAACCTTTAAATAATGATGTTCCTTCAGCATGTTGTTCTCCATCTCAGCCATTGCACCTGTTTGTTTGCGAAATCCATGTCCTTACATATGCAGTTACATGACCTACACAACTTTTTTTCATATAAAAATCTCTTTTTACATATATGAACATCACTACATCTACCAGTTCCTAATGGCAGTCTGTCCCATGCTAACATACACACAAAGTATTGTTGTAAAGTGTACACACCTTTTCATTTCAGATCAGCTGTAGATTATCTTAATGGGATCTTTGGCATTGGGAGGAGGTAGTTTCTAGTTCGCTAGTCTCTCAGATACCCCCACCTAAGGTGGTTCCAGGGCTAGTTCGGAGCCAGTGCCTAATCTGGAACCAGTTCTTTCGGTTTTGACAGCCAAACTACCAACTTGGGGCCAGAAAAACTGGTTCCACAGTGGCACCAACTCTTTACTGGGCTACAACAGAGCTATAACCAAAAACCAATACAACAGGGGCTCAAGGCAAGACTATCACGACCAAAAGACCAACTAAAACTTTGTAACCGGTGTATATAAAAAACAGAGCTAGTGTAGTGTCTAGTCGGTTTAATCTCAACAAGAAGAAAACAAAGACTTCAGTATAGGTGTGAAGTCAAGCAGCAAGCGTCCAGAACTGTGATTTCTTAGCGTGGTACCAACAGTACTGATCACTCAGTTTTACTGACAGTAAGTGATGCATACTGGCAGACTGCTGGAATCTCACAGATAGCAGAAGCCTTTAAGGACTTCAATTTTTATTATTAATTATTATTATTATTATTATGTTAATTATTGTCCACTACCAATTACAACTCTATGAATTATTTGTTTAAATTATCCAATAAACCCTGATATTGATGATATTGATTAATGATCTATGGTGGAAATAGCACTATCTTTAATGTCTTTTAATTGTACAAATAGAGAAATCCATCAGCTTTTTCTAGTAGGGATGCACTGATGCTGAAATTCTAAGCCAATACCAATGTTTCTGGCCAGTAGGTTCCAGCACTGTTGATAAAATTTGATATAATGTACAAGTGAACAAAACACACATTTTTAGATATTTAAATACAGAAATGCTACTCATTACATTAATAAGAGGGTCTGTCAACATTATACTCTCAAGTGATTAAGGCTGGTGAGTAAGTACTCACAGTGAAAATCTATCTAAACTCTTCCATTACGGCCTATCTTGTATGTTTGCGTTTAAGCTTTGACAAATGGGTCTGGAGCTAAAAATTTCAAGAGTATCTACATGTGCTCTGACAGATGACAACAGTAAGATAGTACAGGTCCAACTGAACCACATGTGACACGTGTTTGTACCATGTTCTGTGTGATAAGCACAGTGGCACTATCAGGATTAGCAGTTCAATCCCATGTAAAGGCTATCCATTCAGAACATCTTTACTGTTCTGGCAAGATAAGGTGAAGATGAAAGAACAGGTTTGAACACAGAAGACAATGTTCTTACATAACATTCTGCATTAGTCAGTTTGTATGTTTACAGTCTGATTTGTATCTGAGTTAAAGAGAAGAGTTCAGTCTGTTCAATCAAGGATCAGAACATCAGGGAATCAGTGCTTCCATTTTACTGTAGGACTTAGGACGTTTTTCCTCAAAGAAAGGCTCCTTCAAGCATTCATTTACATGACAAGTATGTCATCAGATTTCACCAGAGGACAGAGTCCATGTCCAGGATCCTTCCAAGGACTGACTCCTTCCTTTGCACAATTTTCAAGGATGCATCTGTGGATTCTCAGCAATCCTCAGAGCTGTTTAAGCTCCCACAGTCCTCTGCATGAGTCTGCACGAAAAAGAGCGGACTACAACTGCAAATAAAACCTCATCCAAGAAGAATCAAGAGCCGGTCACTTCACCAGTGCAATATGCATTTAAATACATTGTCTTATTAAGCAAGTTTATTTACATTATATAACACATTTAATATACAAAGAATCAAATGTGCTCATAAATAAATAAATGGAAGATCAAGAGGAAAATAAAATCATAAAAGAAATGTTGAGAAAACAAAGCACAAAATACATAAAATCATAATAAAATAGACAAATATAATTAAAGAAGGATTGAAATGATTGAAAGAAGGTACAATTATCCAGAATGAAGTAACAGTACGTCATACAGTGGCCCCAATGCCTCACTGGGGGCAATAGGGCCAAATGTCGAAGTCATACAGTGCAATAAGAATTAATTTAGAGTTAAATCCTAGGCACATGAACAGAGAAATGTTTTCAATTGGATTTAAAAATATCTACATTTAGGGTAAATATAAATTAAGTTTGTTCCATGTTGCAGCAGAACAGTTAAACACTGTTTCACCATTATTATTGTCCATGTAAATGTATTTATTAGTTATCTACCAAGTACTAGTGTCATGTGTGTCAGTGTATTACCGAACCACTGAACTAGAGGCAGGACCTTTTCTGTACTCTCCCTAGACTGGTTCCATTCATGAGTGTAATCATGACTAGGAAGGACTCTAGTCTGGCCTACAACGGAAGGAAGTGACTACCAAGGAAGGATCTTTGACTTTAAGAAACAGCAAGTGGTTCAGTTTGATCAGTACCAAGACCCCCTTTTTTTTTTCGGACCAAAAACTAGCTGTTTGGTTCGCATTGTGGTCTGGGAGAGGTTTCACACCTGCACATTTGGTTCAGATCAAACTGAAAAGTCCAAAAGTTCTGACCGAACGCTTCCACAGACTTAAGCAAAGATATAGATAATTAATTAATTTTTTTTGAATAGTTTAAATAAAATATAGTTTAAAATGTGGTTTTTAATCAAATAGTATAAAATGTTCTTGGCGGCGGAGGCAGATGAAAATATCAACAGCCAAAATGTCATGTGGGAAATATCATAATACATAAATGATTAGCATATTAGTTAAACTAATATTGTATGACCTATAAAATATGTTGCTTACTATCTTCATGAACCATTTCTGTAACAGTGCATTTCTGTAACATTTTACAATGTTGTTAGTGTAACATATTAACAACTACAGTCGAGCTGTAGTTGCTGTAGTAGCTGTAAAAATGTGCTTTATTAAATAAACAGAAGCTTTAAAAGTCCAACTTGGCGAGCGAGCTGTCAATCACACATATCAATCAAAGCGCAGCGGGGCGGACATCAAAGCCTCTATTTGACCTGAGATCTTATTAACAGGAAAAAGTCACAGATGGACCAGATCACTTATTAGACAAATGAGACCAGTGATTCCTGGAAAATAATTTTTAGAGAAGTTCAATATAACTCTATGGGAGCCAATGCTTTTTTAGAGCCAATCCCAGCGGATCAGCATTGGCTTAATTTTAGACATGAAGTCCTTTTTTTTGTTTTTTTTGTCACTTATGGGCAAGTGGGTCAGAAATTGTTATATTTATTAGTTTATTGATTTATTTCAGGCACAAACACAATTTTTTGAAGCATTCTTTATCACTGCGAGATAGGGCCATTTTCAGCATATGTGTATTTCACTCCACAATAAATGGTCAGATTGCTTGGCAAAAAAATACAGGATACATTCACTATAGGTTCTCTAATATATCAAAGTCTGATCCAGATCCTGGCAAAATTCTGGTGCTTGCAGATTTTCAGGCACTGTAAAGCAATGAATGAAGATAAAGACATTCAAATAGTACCAAAATGTAGCTGAGTCTGCTGAATCAGTAGTGTGAACGGATTTGTTGTATCTTCAATAGTTATGGAGCTACATCTAGAAGAAAACTGCCATTAGGGAAATATAGTTTTTCTTGGAATAACTATTAAACTAAACATGATACCAAGATTATTCCAAAGGCAAAATTAATGTTTTATGATCAATTAATCCAATAAAGTAGATAACATGAATGTTGGAGTATCAGTTTTGGGTGTAAACTTCCCCACAAATATGTGGGGAAATGAGCTGTTTGGAGGAGGTCTGCACTCTCCAAGTGCTTTTCTAGTTTTGTTATTGTTTATTTTTTGCCTTCAATATTGCTTGCGCTTTACAGTTAGTTGACCTCATACTTTGGTGCACACTTGTTATTATTTGGTTATTCTATATGTTTTTCTCTATTTCATTTCTGTTGTTTTATTTATTTTTTTCTCTTTTCCTTCTAAATTGTTGTTTCATTTGGGTACAACTTTTTGATAGACTTGTCTGTCTGTGACCTAATTGACGTTACATGTCCAGTGTCACATGACAAGTTAACAAGTTTTAAACTGAGCACATATGTTGATCGTAGTTTCATTCCCTGATGAAGACTCAGAATGAAGACTTCATTGGCCCACATTGGCTTATCCATTATGAAAAGGATTTTTACTTTCAGTAACACTCAGAGTACCTCATACTCCCTCTGACTGCTGCTTTACATTTTTGGGACTCTAGTCGTTTATATCTACAGAGGGAGCAGGTTACGTAGATGTTCACCACACCATGTTTCTACAGTTGCCCAGAAAGGACTTCTCTTCTTTTTTTCATTTCATAGAAGGTGGCATCCAACATTAAGGTGCATTATCATTCCCTACTATGTTTGAGTGAGGACCAGAGTCAATATCCCTTTACCTGTCCCAAAACAGACAAAAAAAAACAAACTGGCTCTAACAAGAGCGTTTCTTGTGGCGACAGTAAGTGAGAGTGAGGCAGAGGCAGTGTTTGGTTACGTAGCTGCATTCTTTAAGACATGTGTCTGATAGTTCTTCTATATGGCCAGAATTCTGGAATTATAACAGCCAAATTGACCTTCAAAAAAGGTAAACTTTGCCCCAAATCCCACAACCACATAATTCCCCAAATGCAACCACAGCACCTAAGCCCCCAGAGACCTTGAAAGACCTGGAGGTTCAAGTTTGCAAATGTTTACTGGTAGAATTCCTCACGCATCAGTAGTAGTAGTTATTGTTACTTCAAAGTTCCAACTTTTAGCATTTACAATGCTGTGTCCCTTACTGACAGCTCCTCCTCTAATCATCAGGTGTTTGAAACTGGAGCAGTGTCAGTAAAGGAATAATACAAAACTGCAACACAGACAGGGATAATGCTTTGAGCCTAATGCTGCCTGTGGAACCCAATTTCTTCCAGTATCAACTTGAAACTTAATTTCCACATCTACTAGACTTTATTTCGACCCTGGGATCCTGTAGGACAAGCAAACCAGCTCCTCTCTTACAAAACTACTTCTCTGCCACAAAAATCATAACGCAAGCCAGGTTTTATCCATCATACAACATAAAGTCAAGATTTGTGAGAGAAACTGGGAGCTACAGGAGGCATAATAACATAAAACCTATGTACTCTCTATTTAATTATAGGAATATAGACTATAGCCTACCTACACTGCCAAATAAATAAGCAAACCTAATTGCCAGTTTATTAAGAAAACACAGCTAAAACGTATGCAATCTTAACAGCCTTACAAAAACCCTACCTTCATGAAGATATTATGTTACACTGTTGTTCAAACTGTTCGGGGTTTTACTTTGTGCTGTTTGCTTTTGGAAGTTGCTTTAACTCCCATTGATATAAAAGTGGACACATTATCATAAACACCTCAGAAATCTTTTAGACATACTGGAAGAAAGAACACTGCGATTTATGTTAGCGAATGTCGCTAAAATCACAGCAGTAGTTGTATCACACACATACTTGAAGTTCCTGTGGCGAGCGAGTCATTACCATATCATCTTGTAGAACATACGAAATAACCATGAAATCGTCCACTAGACAGTTATTATGACGAAGAAACTTGTGAGATCCATGTAGCATCAAACCGGAGGCGAGTTAACACAGTGAGAAAAGCCTTTCTTGCCAAACCTCAGAGGTTCGTTGTTTGTAGCTGCAGCTTTGCAACACGTAGCGGCAAAAAGTAGCTCAAACCACAGTAAAGGAAAAAAGTTCAAACACGCTGCCTTCCTGTACTTGTACAATTGCAGAAGCTTCCCGTAGCAGCACAACGTCTAAATGATATAGGAATATGGTTTGACGGGGAGTTTTCTTGCTTTTAGCCAGGCTATCTTCTTACCTTATTTCAGTGTTGACTTCAGGCAGTCAATTCACTTCCAAGCAGTCCTGTTTCTTTTGAACGCCAACCAGAGCTCAATTGTCACGGGAACATTTAAAGGGTTTCTCCTCTTCCTCGAAATGATTAGAAGGGTTGAAACTGCTCGCGAAAACCATTTTCTCTCACGTACAAATCCTTTTTCGAGTTGCTCGCTGATTGGGAAGTTACTGAGCCCGTGCTCAAGCTCACAGCCAGTCCCGTCATCAAGCTCCAAAAAATAAAGGGCATTTCCGGTGTTGTGTCGAACTCTGTTTCCCCGTCGTAATGTGTTGCCCCGGTCCCGCCGCCGTTCAGCGAGGATGGAAACTCAACTGTTTATTGTGTTTTCTGTTTTTAGTAATATACGTCCCTAATCCAAACACACCTGGCAAGCAGGCAAAACTACACACTTGTATTCGAACGTTACACTAAATGGCATTATATTTTGGAACCGCAGTAGAAACGTATTAAATGTTTAATGGATTTTTTGGGGACTTTATATTGAAGGAAAAATAGCCGCACTTTCGCCCCATTTTTTCTTTCTCTGAGGCACAAGCCCAATTAAATAATTGAATTATTTAAAAAACGTATTTAATATTTTATAATTTTATATTGTTGTGTTTCAGACACGTTAACGCAAAGCTTACATATATAGCATACACAGCTATAAAGTAGTTTAACTGAAAAAAAAGAGAAAGAGAGAGAACGTTACAAACACTAACATTTTCTGTTTGTTAAAAACTCGTAAACTGTTTCATACATGTCCTAATGAGCAAGACCAGTGTTCCTGTCTCTGCTCAGATGGTTGTAGTGGTTACAGTAGGAAAGGATGACCTCTCTTGGTACAAAAGAACAAGTGCATTTTGAAAACAACAGAAAGGGACAAGAGCACGAAAGACTCAAAACTCAAATAATTCATCTTTTGATAGGCATATGTTAATACTTAAACTGAACTGAAATATTTAATATAGACCAGCGGTTCCCAAACTTTTTCAGCTTGAGAGCCAAAAGAGAAATTTGGTGCCTCCTCGGGACCCAAACTTTAAAAATGTAGATCTGTGGTAATTTTTATATACGTATTTTTTTCTGACTCTTCCACTGTCAAAACACTCTCTCAAATCACTTTTAATTTTTTTTTGTTTTTTGGTATCTTTATGTCATTTGAATCTTTTTACATCTTTTACATGTTTTTTGTCTTTTACAACATTTTTTTCTTGTTACATCTTTTACGTCATATCTGTCTCTCTATGCAATTTTTGTCTTGTTATGTCTCCTCGTCACGTCTTCCACTGAGGAAGCAGAGGCTGGGTTCCCGGAGGCGGTCCATCACCCAAGCTGAAGTTGGAAAGCTCCTCGGTGGCAGGGCACCGGGGGTGGATGAGATCCACCATGAGTACCTAAAGTCTCTGGATGTGCAGGGACTATCGTGGCAGACTGGGGTGGTGGTCCCTCTTTTCAAGAAGGGGGACCGGAGGGTGTGTTCCAACTACAGGGAGATCACACTCCTCAGCTTCCCCAGGAAAGTCTACTCCAGGGTACTGGAGAGGAGGATCCGGCTGATAGTCGAACCTCGGATCCAGGAGGAACAATGCGGTTTTCGTCCTGGTCATGGAACACTAGACCAGCTCTATACCCTTTGTGGATTTGGAGAAAGCATTTGATCGTGTCCCTCGTGGCATCCTGTGGGGGATGCTCCGGGAGTATGGGGTCTGGGGCAGTCCGGTCCCTGTACGACCGGAGCAGGAGTCTGGTTCGCATTGTCAGCAGTAAGTCAGACCTGTTCCCGGTGCACGTTGGACTCTGGCATGGCTACCCATTGTCACCAGTTCTGTTCATAACTTTTATGGACAGAATTTATAGGCGTAGCCAGGGGCCGGAGGGGGTCCAGTTTGGGGACCACAGGATCTCGTCTCTGCTTTTTGCAGATGATGTGGTCCTGATGGCTTCATCAAGCCTGGACCTTCAGCGTGCACTGGGGTGGTTTGCAGCTGAGTGTGAAGTGGCTGGGATGAGGATTAGCACCTCCAAATCCGAGGCCATGGTTCTCGACCAGAAAACGGTGGCTTGCCCTCTCCGGGTTGGAGGAGAGGTCCTGCCTCAAGTGGAGGAGTTTAAGTATCTCGGGATCTTGTTCACGAGTGAGGGGAGGATGGAGCGGGAGATTGACAGGTGAATCGGTGCAGCGTCTGCAGTCATGCGGTCAATCTACGTTCCTACTCTCACCTATGGTCATGAGCTTTGGGTGATGACTGAAAGAACAAGATCCCGGATACAAGCGGTTGAAATGAGTTTCCTCCGCAGGGTAGCTGGGCCCTACGAGATCGGGTTAGGAGCTCAGTCACCAGGGAGGAGCTTGGAGTAGAGCCACTACTTCTCCACATTGAGAGGAACCAGTTGAGGTGGCTTGGAACACCCTTATGTTCCGGATGCCTTTAGGACACCTCCCTCGGGTGGCCTCGGAGTAGACCCAGGACACAATGGAGGAACTATGTCTCTTGGCTGGCCTGGGAGCACCTCGGGGTCCCACCGGAAGAGCTGGAGGAGGTATCTGGGGTGAGGGAAGTCTGGAGCCCCCTGCTTAGACTGCTGCCCCCGCAACCCGGCCCCAGATAAGCGGAAGATAATGGATGGATGGATGGATGGATGGATGGATGGATGGATGGATGGATGGATG
>JAPQRN010021784.1:16208-33289 GCA_037367275.1 Coranthus polyacanthus | reverse complement strand
CAATTCTTGGTCAGTACTATGAAGCAACATATCCAGCACCGGTTCAATTTAACCAGATAGTCACATATACATATAAGTTTATACATTTTAAATATTACAATGAATGTAAACATATGAGGCTAAATATGAACATTTTCCAGTCGGAGCTCAGTATAAACCTACGCAGTTTATGGATATGTACACATTTCCAGACGAAGAACATGATACATTGAACAGATTCAGTACAGTCTCAGTGTTGAAATCAAGAAGGCGACAAAGACGGATCTGCACGAATCGCAAGTGTTCAGACTAGATCGTCTGTGAGGAGAAATGTCTTACTGGTTGTCCTGATCTCCTCCACTTTGTCCACGGTCCGCTTTGAATCGTCCACTGTTCTGCAGAACCATCTTCTGTCCCGGTCTGTCAGCGACAACACGGGGGGGAAAACAAGCTACCAGTACAGTTTTATAGACGTTTGTGACTAATGCTGCATTTTAGAGAGAGATGTGAGATAATTTAAAACTTCGTCCACCAGGTTTCCGTGACTTGTGTTTTTCCTATTTTGGCGCGTTCCTGTAGTTGCCGCGAGAGCGATTCCGAAAGGCGGAAGTACAAAGATCGTTTATGGAAAATATGAATCACTCAAACCACAAATCCTCCACCGCTTTACAGTCCGGCCATATGCACATGGAAGTGGTCATAATGAACAAATTAGCACTTTTTCCGACTAGAAAAACTATCTACTATCTAATCACATAAAATCACAATTAGAAACAGATATAGTTACATATTCTTCTCTTATACCTTCCCATATTTTATGCAATTTGGTCATGCTTATCTCTTTTTTTGTGTTTAACTTCTCAACTCTTGACTTAAAGTAGTTTTGATTACTTCTAAAGTTTGTTAGCTGTTGTATTTTTCAATGTTTTTGGCTGTTTATTGTATGCGCCTACATAGCAAGTAGCAAATGCCTGGTAATGCGAAAGCTATACCTGTACCTGAAATATTAATCAAAATCAAAATGAATTAAAAGTATTTATAAGTACAACAAGACAAGAAGTAAGTCCATTAAAAGTGTGGTAATTATTTCCTAAATGAGTGGTATTTCAAAATGAGTTTGAAAATTCATTTTTAAAGGTGAAATTAATAGCTGAAATCATAAATAAAATTAACATTATAGGTTTTAATCAGGACTGCATGTCTATTTACTGTCTATTTTACCTATTCAATTTATGTAACACAATTTTTAGGATGTACATTGTGTTACTGATTATTATTATTATTATTATTATTATTACTTTGAAGGCAGCCCGTGTTTCTGGGAACGCCCATATTTGTACACCGTCCAGAGACATGACTTTCTGGAACAGACTAACACCTCTCGTCCATATACGATCTCTGGAGCGTGGCTGATGGGAGGAGCTTGCCTCCCACTCCCCTGCATATGTTTACCCTCCGTGGAAGTGGCCCGAGTGGGGGCAGAGGGACTGGACTGGTGGTAGGTGGCTTTGACGTTTATTGGTGTGATGCAAACTATTAAAACCACACTGACATTAACAGAGGGGCCCTTTCGTTAGTGCGGAATTCGAGTTCTGCGACGAGAAATAAACACGTAGTTTAATTCAAAATAGCTTTACGTAATAACAGAAAGTTGTCAGATTAGTCAGTGGTTTGTTTTCCGCTAACTCGCTAGCAGCAGCAGCAGCAGCAGCAGCGGCAACAACAACGAGCGCTGTGTCTTATCTTTATCGGTGAGTGAATGACACGTTTTTACTCTCGAGCGCTTTTTACGAGCTGAACTTTTAATTCCGAATTGTAAAATGTAGTTAAAAAAAAAAGAAAAGAAAAAAAAAAGCGCGTTTCCCCGAGCGACAATAAAGCGAATAGTGAACGCCAGCTTTCCTGTCAACATTCCTTTACATCTTTTCTGTCAATATAAAGTCGCTTATTTTATTTGTATGGAAACAGCTGTTTACGATTTTGTTGTCGTCCCACTTGGTAAGTTTCAGTCAGCCTGAAGGTCATTTTGTCGAAAATACTTTAGGTGACTTTAGGTCCCCATAATTAGCTCTGGTAAATACATTAAAAAAAAAAAAACCGTAGAGTGTCAGTGGCGTCTAAAGGAAATATAAGAAAATGATCTCCTCTACTTTTGTCTGAGGAGTGATGGTCCAGACTTTTAGGACAAATACCTCCTTGTCGGGTCTCAAAAGCCTCTTTCACACGCATGACACATTTCTGTCCTGTGCCATTTCTCATTCTTTATTTGGGTGCCACCGGATGCTCACTTAGGCTCAGCCTGTGCCTGCCTCATCCTCCGCACACTTCATCCCCCCCAGTAGATTGACCTTTACCCCATATGAAGCGGCCACACTTGGGTCTCATGTCAGCTGTTACCGACGAGCTGTTTACTGCAGACTGGCTGGGAAATGCAGCCTGCTGGGTCCAGCGGGGTATTCACAGTAAACTGCTTTACTCTCTGGCCTCATTGATATTTAAGACAGACGCAGCGTTTCCTTTCAGACGGATCATTATCAGATTTAATTTTAAGAGTTAATTAACAGATCAAAAAAAGGCTTCCGGGGGGGGGGGGGGTTCATGAACATGTTTTTAATATGGTGCTAAAGTTTTCAATCTGACTCTAAAAGTTCATACAAATTACCCAGCATGCACCTGTCCTGAGAGCCTCTGACCTTTGGCCATTGTACTAATGTTTCCAGACCAGAATAATACACAACCAGCAACGCGATCTATATATAGTGTGAAGTTGTCTCATTTTACTATAGATAGAGACAAAGTGCCAGAGGCTAAAGATAAAAAAAAAAAATAATCTTACACTATCAATCTGAGGTGATAACACTGTTTTAAGTGTTTAAAAATGACAGTGTCTTGTTTTACTTAAAAAAAAAATAGGAATAAATGTGTGTCATTGTTTGTGTCAAAGTTATGCTCTGACGACTTGTTGATTCCCCTTATGTGGAAGAAGTTGAAACATTTAGTCATTACATACATCAGGACCAATGTAATTGTGATAAGTTAATACTGACTCCACTTAAAATACTTGAATTTGAACACTACTATTATATGAGGAACCTATGGCCTAACTGTGTCTATCTTGCACTTTTGCAGTTTCAGGAGGATGTCTGTAAATGCTCTTTGTAGTTTTTGGATTAGTGCTATGGATAGTTTTACTGCTGTGGAGGAGTAATACTACAACAGTAGTGATGCCCGAGAAAGGAGAGGAATCTCCGTCTGGCTGTGGTCCCTCTGCAGCTCAGAACAACATGCCTGCTTCACACACCCCTCAGTCAGACGAACATTCCCCGTCAGCCACTACCTCTATGCACAGTGAAGCTAATTGTCCACCGGCCAGCAGTGCCTCTGCTGCTCTGGAAGTTAAAACAGTGGACGCTGATACTGAACAGGCCTCATCTGCGGAAACTTCAGAGCAGCCATTGTTACCACAAAGCGCCCAGAAACCCTCTAAAAAAGCCAATGTGCCAAAGCTCAGCTCAGGGCCCGAGGCTAGGGAACGCCTCAAGTTCATTCTCGGAGCATCGGAGGATAATTCTTCAGACGAGGAGTCTCTGGCCACAAAACCTCCAAGTGGAGCACCTCAGCCATCAACGTCCACATCTAAAAATACTCCCCAGCAGGCGACGTGTGCAGCACCGGAGCCCGGCTCCTCAGGCATGAAGTAAGGCTTTCTTTTATTTACATTATCGTGTTAGACAGGCTGCAGCTACACTGTATGACTTTTGAGGACAACCCTGATCATGCACTTTTTTTTGAAGGACTGGTGTGCAGCTGTTTTTTTTGGTTTAATATGTTTAATTATAGGGAAGTGTGAGTGCTGCAGCATGTAGTGAGAACAGTGTGCCCCCAGCAACATTGTTTAAAAAAAAAAGAAAAAAAAGAAAGATCCTATTTCAATATGGCAGTGGCGTCTGTGCATGAAGCCAAATCAATAAAGAAATGGTTTTCCCAGTGTGGTGAAAAAAACTGAACTTGTCTGCACAGCTCCCTGACCTCAGCCCCATCCAACAGCTTTGGGATGAATATGAATGCAGACTGGAGGCCAGGCTGCATCACCCTGGTTCTGTGGCTGAATGAGAGTAAATCCTTGTAGCCAGGTTCCACAATCTTCTTAAAAGCAACAACCAGAAGTGATGGGACTTAAACAGCAGCAACAGCATTCCTGAGGTTTGGAATGACATGTTCAGCAATTACATATGAGATTTAAAAAAAAAAATTTCCTCCAACTTTTGATAATATAGTGTATATTACTCCACGATAATTTAATTTTAGCTGGCGATTTATTGTCCGTCATATAGTTGCGATTAACAATTTAATCATCTTGTGTCAAGTGTAACCCTGATAATAGTTTAATTATACAGATGCAGTACACCTGTTGAAGAAGAGCATTGAACACCAACCAAAAGTGGCATAGGGCAGATTTGACATAAATAATTAAACTCTACAAACCCTGTTACTGAAATATACAGAGACGTTACAGATAGTGACAGGTACCAGTAGACGTGAGGAGGGCGCAGCGAGATGACGTCTTTAAAAGAACACCAGTCGAACCTCAAATGGGGGAAATATATTAGTTTCATCAGCTTTTTTTTTTTTTTTTGTAGAGCTGAGTAGAAACCATTATCACGATTCTAAAATCATTATATCGATCACTGTAGATAGATCGACGCCTTTATTGTCATTGTAACAAAATGCAACAACATTAAACAGCAACACTGAGGATGCATTCACACATCGAACAACCATTTAAAAACCGAAAGTTTAAACCAAGACCGTATGATAGTATATAGAACTGCAAATGTATTTAAAAACTATGAAATGTATATAAAATTATGAACAGTACATATATGAGCAGCAGAGTTGCTGAGTTGCTGAGGCCTTGTGTACGTTCATGACTCTCTGACAGTGACGTAACCATGGAAACGTCCCACTCTCCCACTAAATAATAGTCTCAGGGACTAATAATAAATGAAACTAAGCTTTGTCACAGGACGGTTTGTTTTTTTTAAAAAAAAAAAGAAAAACAGTTAAATGTGGGTCAAACATGTGGCCACATTGGTGATACACTGCAGTCACCCTGTCTCCGCTCGCTGTGTGTTATCACCTGACCGACGTGCCACAGCAACACAGGTCTGCTGGACTCAAACACCCCGACTCTATTATTGGAACAAGAGCTTGAGCCAATGACTTTGAAAACTGTGGGGTGAGCCCAGGCCACAACGGAGGAAACTTGAGGCAAATGATAACATATCCTGTACAAATTTATAGATTTTTTTTTTTTTTTTTTTTTGTACTGTATTTGTTTGCTATTTTTATTCCCAGCAACTATATATGATAATCATTCACTTAATCGTGAGTATTTTTGCTTCCTGTCCTCATGAAGGGGAGACAGGTAAGAGGTTTTCCTACTAGAATGAAAAAAATAAATAATACTAAAATAAATCTACAATATTTGTTACTTTTTATGTCAAGGAATTTGGGCTGGATATGTCTTGTTTTTTCTTCTAAAGGAAGCACAATGAGCACTTTTGTCAGTGCTGGCTTTGCTCTGTGCATATTTGTGAGGAGAAGTCTGTAGATGGGAGGGGAGAAGGGTGGGAGCGGCGGAGAGGAAGCGCTCTGTGGAGGTTTTGTTTTGGTTTTAGATTTTTAGCATGTGCTGTCACAGCTAACGCACGACACTGAAGTAAAGCGGGCTGTAAAATGGAGGAAACAGACAATCAAAGTCTCGGCTGGTTTGCATGTCTGCTAAGGTTAGTCCCATTAAGAGGAGGGATACCGTTCTTTGTAATCTGAAACTTTAGCTGCTGCGTTTGTTTTGTGCACAGTTATCACATGCTTTATGTTTACTCAGCAGAAATATGCATAAATAGTCAAAAGAACAGATGGAAAGTTCTGCAGAGACACGTTTGAGAACAGGAAGCATCGGCTGTGTTGCTGTTGTTATGTAAATGTACATCTGGTCTTGGCACATGTATTTTTGCGGAAATGTTAAAAAAAAAAAAAAAAAAAAAAATTCACTGAAACAATCTGTACTCTGCAGAGCATAGAGTAGCCGTGTGGTTTCTCATGACGAAACAGTACAGTAAAAAGATAACGCGTTATATCACACCCATATACTACTACTCCTAGTCTGTAAGTAGAGTGTTTGCGAGTAGATTTACAGCACGTTGAGATAAAAAAAAACTTTGTCCTTTCATGGGTCATGCACTGGAAAAATATCAATTATGGAGCAAAAGTGCATGATACTGAGCTGGAGGGTTATCGACACACTGGTCCAGCAATCTCTGGGTGAACTGTACGATGCGGGTTAAATGTCTAAAGTTCATATCAGCACAGACAGCATTGCACGCCAGCTTCACAATAAAGCCAACTGATGCAACACAGGTGGTTCTCAGTCATATCTCAACATGAAGTAGACTGTCTATAAAAGTTCAAGTGGCTTGTGGTGCAATTGAAACAAGACTTTGAAATGAACAGATAGTCATGGTACGTAAAATTATTTATTTTTATTGGAACATCTATTCAAATTGCTCCGTTTGTTTTGTGCCTTGATTAGCAGTGTTGTATTACTGGTGGTGTCAAACAGTGGAGGAGTTCAGCAATAATCTAACATCAGTTAAGTTTGCTTCGTAACATTTCTTTCTTCCTGCAAGAATCTGTAGTCGGACGGTAAACCAAGATAAGATGACAACTTTTTAGAAGGTAAAATAGAGCGTGTGGTTCTTTTTACAAATATGGTTATTACATTAAATTGAAAAGAACTAATAGCAGTAGACTTCAAACTTAAAAATTACCTCCACAGTTAACACAGTTAATTTGTGATTTAAAATACTTGTGAGTCTGAACATTAAAAATGCCAACCATTTACACATTTCATGATAAAAAGTAATACAAAGTGTGAATGCACCTGTTAATCTCTCAACATACAGTATCGTAGATTGGGTGAAGGTGGAGTGTGTGTGTGTGAATAGATCATGTTAGCTGTTCTGAACGTCCTGTAGAAACTGGTAACCAAGGTGTCATTTCTGTTTCTTAGGATTTCATTTTATTTGTTTGGTTAATTGATTTTCGAAAGAAAGCCTGTGTTTAAGTGGAATTTGGGAGATAAGGTCAGAAATAAGTGGGATTGGTTTACTGTGGCCTGCCTGTTGTAGACTGAACTTTGAGATTTTGATTTCCAGTGGTGTTGCTTCGTTGAACGACAGTTTGTTCACGCTCTCGTGCTGATATGTACCGGTGTGACTGTAGGAGAGCACTGTAGTCTGCTTTGGTTTGGTTGTCTGACATGGAAGCTGACATGCGTTTAACACAGTATGTCACAGCTAATACAGAGAACAGACTACATCCAGGTAATGGTTTTCTGTTGTTTTTGGTAACTCTGAGTTTCCCACTTCAGACCTAGCATGTCTGGTCCTCACTTGGTGAGAAAAGGACGTGAACACAGAAAAATGGATCTACCGAGGGACTTCACCGTGGCCTCTCCTGCAGAGTTTGTCACCCGCTTCGGTGGCAACCGTGTCATAGAAAAGGTAAGATGAAGTTCCCATCTGCATCTTCTTTTTTATTGTTTGATGGCATTGTAGTACGCATGTCTTTGCAGCTGTCTCTCTTTTGGCTTCTAAACTGGTTTCTCTTTCCATTACAGGTGCTAATCGCTAACAACGGCATAGCTGCAGTCAAATGTATGCGCTCAATCCGCCGCTGGTCCTATGAGATGTTTCGCAACGAGAGGACAATCCGCTTTGTCGTCATGGTAACCCCTGAAGACTTGAAAGCAAATGCAGGTCATTGTGAATTTCATCTTATCATTTTTTATTACCCAGCACTTATCATCATGCAGTTATCTTGGTAAGAGTAAGAAAAACTGTGTGTTTACTGTGAGGCTTTTGGACAATCCTGTAGCAAAGCGTCATGTCCTCCTAAACCCGTGCTGAATAAATGATCAACTGTTGCTTTATCCTCTTGTAGAATACATCAAAATGGCAGACCATTATGTGCCTGTTCCTGGTGGGCCCAACAATAACAACTATGCTAATGTAGAGCTCATAGTGGACATTGCAAAAAGAATCCCAGTGCAGGTGTGTTTCAGCATTTGTCTGTAGCCTTTGAGTTGAACTTTAGCCTTTTCTGCCCGTTGTGATAAATTATCGTATGTCTTTGTGTTAACAGGCTGTGTGGGCCGGCTGGGGTCATGCCTCAGAAAATCCCAAACTTCCTGAGCTTTTGAACAAAGCAGGCATTTCATTCTTAGGTAACACACTGTAATGTTCACATTGCTTTGGTCTGGTTAATTTGTACGGCTGCCAGATTTTGCTCTAAAATGACAGAGGCTGTTTCTCTCAGGGCCATCCAGTAAGGCCATGTGGGCTCTCGGTGATAAGGTGGCTTCGTCCATTGTGGCCCAAAGTGCTGACATTCCCACACTACCCTGGAGCGGATCAGGTGATGTATCACCCCCCACACACTGTCTCCGTCACTGATATGCTCCGCTGGGTGTAGACTTTCTGAGGTGTGATTGTGTTAAAGGTCACATTTATCAATTAATCTGTATTTCCATGTCTTTCCTTCCTGTCATTTGTGCTCCAGGTTTGAGAGTGGATTGGGTGGAAGATGACCAAAGAATCAGTGTTCCTCCAGAAATCTACACACAAGGCTGTGTTCATGATGTGGATGATGGGTTGACTGTAAGTACATTCAGCAAAAACGTCATACAAATATCTGCTGCTTTTTGTATTATTTCAATGCAAATCCAGTCCCTCTTATCAATCATAAATGCACTGATTCTTGCAGGGAGCTGAGAAAATTGGTTATCCGGTTATTATCAAAGCCTCTGAGGGCGGAGGTGGAAAGGGCATCCGGAAAGTAGAAAATTCTGAGGATTTTCCAGGTTTCTTTAGACAGGTTTGTGTCAGACTGTTTGAATTCAGTGTAACTCAGCCTATATTTTATAATTGAATTTGATGTAATCCGTTTCCTATATTGTGGGTGCAGGTTCAGACCGAGGTGCCTGGCTCGCCTATATTTGTAATGCAGCTGGCCCAGCATGCGAGGCACCTCGAGGTCCAGATACTGGCTGATGAGTATGGAAACGCCATCTCTCTGTTTGGACGAGACTGCTCCATCCAGAGAAGGCACCAGAAGATCATAGAGGAGGCTCCCGCAACCATAGCTCCTCCCTCTACGTTAGAGCAAATGGAACGGGTCAGTTTCTGCACGTTTTGACCTGGCTTCAGTAGCCTAACAACCTCAGCGGTGTCAGAGTGGTGGTTATCAACTCGTTAAGTCAACTCAGGTCTTCTGAATCTAGCTATGAGTGCATTCACGTAGAATGGGTGGTTTTGGCACCAGGCGACTAATCACAAACATGGACAAGTCTAGAGCTGCGTATTTCTCACAAGAAGAACAAGCTGTAATCCTGTACAGTTATGAGAAATGCAAAATATAATACAGGAGAGAAGACAAAGCTGTTGCAGCCAAAGCCAGGAAGGAAAGCTGGCAACAAACTGTCAGTGTTTAGAGTTAATCCACTTGTCATCACTACCCCATCATTAAGGCAGAGTAGATCTGACTATTATTACGATGGTGTATTCCATTATATCAATATGTTGTAATATGGTGTGTAAGACAATTTTAGCCTAATTCTTTCAGTTTAACCCTGATGTTGTTAAACAGTCTGGGGATAAGTAAAGAACAAAAACAGTATTCAGACCAGTAAGTAGGTTTACTTGCAGATCTTATAAGGTCAAGAAGTGCAAGGCTTTAATCTGTTTTAGGATTAAAAGATGTAAAACAGAAGAGAAGACAGTGTCTCGCCTTCGTAAAAGACCCATTCATTACCTGCACACCGAGGTGCACAGGTTTTTCTACACACCTAACAGTACAGTAGGTTAGGTGTGCAGCAGAAGTTACCATGCCGTAAAGTGAACCACCATTGTGACACTGAAAACCCAGGGTTACCTCTCCAACCCCTTAATCCTGGTTTATGGTAGAGGCCACTTCTCTGGCTGTGACTTCACACATAGTTTTTTCTGGTACAGTACGCCGTACGACTGGCCAAAATGGTGGGCTATGTGAGTGCAGGAACTGTGGAATACCTCTACTCTGAGGATGGAAGTTTCCACTTCCTGGAGCTGAATCCACGTCTGCAGGTGGAACATCCATGCACAGAGATGATTGGAGATGTCAACCTGCCTGCTGCTCAGCTTCAGGTAAACACTTAATAACCACAGAAACAAAGACAATCATTCCCATGCAAGTGTGTGACTATAACTATCTCATTGATTCATGTCTGACAGATCTCCATGGGCATTCCCCTTCATAGAATTAAGGACATTCGCTTGTTGTATGGAGAAACTCCATGGGGTGACTCCATTATTAACTTTGAGACTCCAGACTGCGTGCCGAGTCCAAGAGGTCATGTCATAGCTGCTCGGATCACCAGTGAGAACCCTGATGAGGTAGACGTCAACCCATCAGCTAGAGACACCACTCGGTTTCTGGTCGGTTTTTAATTTTCACCACTGACTTGTCTTTGTGCTCACTCACAGGGGTTCAAGCCTAGTTCTGGCACCGTGCAGGAGCTGAACTTCCGCAGCAGTAAAAATGTCTGGGGTTACTTCAGCGTCGGGGCAACTGGTGGCCTGCATGAATTTGCAGACTCGCAGTTCGGACACTGCTTCTCCTGGGGTGAAAACCGCGAAGAAGCTATTTCGTAAGCCTTTTTTTGTCTCTTTATTTATCTAATCTTTAGCAGTTACAGCAGCTTAAACAGCTTTCAGGTGTCTTTTCAGCTCTGAAGCAACAACCCATAATGCAATAACTGCTGTAATGTTGTAACTGCAAATTATATAATAAAACAATGTGATGAAAATACGATGGCCTGCCAATAATCTCATAAAGTTTTGAAATCACGTAAGACAGTAATGCAGTGTACTTTTCAGCTACAGCAGTTATTTTGTGTTTATTATTCTCTTCTCAAATGTAGGCTGAATTCTGTTATGAAAACAGAATATGATATTGTAGGATATAGTGTATAGTGTAATAATATAAACGTATAACCTGTTGAATAGGTGTGTTTATCAGGTGTCATATTTGTTATGTGCTTCAGGAACATGGTGGTGGCCATGAAGGAGCTGTCCATTAGAGGTGACTTTAGGACCACTGTTGAGTACCTCATTAAGTTACTAGAAACAGAAATTTTTAGAAACAACGACATCGACACCGGCTGGTTGGATCATCTCATAGCGGAAAAAGTGCAGGTAGGAGTCCAGAGACCTTAAAGGGGCAATTTGTAATATTTTTATTAATATTTAACAACCAAACATTAACTAAAATTTACCAACAGAGTGTGAAGAAGTAAGTTGTTATATGTAGACTAAACACTTGAGCTAGACTTATTGCTTCATGATGATTTGACTACTACTTAATGACTACTGACTTACTATGTTCACTACTACTCACTACTGTAACTATCTTTGTAAACAATAAATTCATTATTTTTTGGTTTATTTTGAGCTATAGGTCAATTGAAGTTCCCCTGAGGGATTAAAAAAGTTTTTTCTCATCTCATATCTTGTGTCAATGTATTGTGTTTCAGTGATATCTACTGAAGTTAACCTGCTAATCAGCTCTCCTTCTCATAATACCACTTTGCACCACGAGAGGCGTAGTGAGTCCATGTAGCATCCAGTGTGTTCCTCAGACCAACATGAAAAGCAGAAGAAGCAGTTCCACCTAGAGGGTTTATTCTAACTACAGATATATTTCTTGGCTGTGTAGTGATGGTGCATAGGTAGCTACTTGTGTAACATTACTGACTGTGTTAATATGTTTGCCCACTGTTGATGGTTGAAGTTAAATTTCGAATGTTAATCTTTCAAATTGCTCCTTTAAGCAAGATTTCATTATACAGCTGGGTAATGGATACTGACTGAGTGTTTTCTTTATTTGTTTTGGAGACTAATCGAAGTTTTTTTTGTTTTTTTTTCTTTCTGCAGGCAGAGAGACCAGATACCATGCTGGGTATTGTCTGTGGGGCTTTGCATGTGGCTGATGCTAGTTTTAGAAAGAGCATGTCTGACTTCCTTCATTCACTGGAAAGGTCAGTGCTCATGACTCTTAATTACTGTTTCAGTGCAATTGATTTTTATGTTTATATGATGTGGCTTTAAAACATTCTCTGGTCTGTACATCTGCAGAGGTCAAGTCCTGCCTGCAGCCAGTCTCCTTAACTCTGTTAATGTGGACCTCATTTATGAAGGAGTCAAATACTGCCTAAAGGTATCTGTTTTATTCCCCCCTTACATTCCTGTTTAACGTCTTTGATTTTTGTTAGACAATAAAAATAATCACTGCTGGCAGGTGGCTCGACAATCTCCAACAACTTATGTCATCACCATGAACGACTCGAACATTGAGATCGACGTGCACAGGTTGAGTGACGGCGGCCTCCTGCTCTCTTATCACGGCAGCAGCCACACCACCTACATGAAGGAGGAAGTGGACAGGTACGTCTCGACCCTGTAGATCTAAATTCGTAGATCTGTTTCTTTGTTAATTTTCCTGAATATATCTATCCTCACAGCTACCGCATCACTGTGGGAAACAAGACCTGTGTTTTTGAAAAGGAGAAAGACCCCACAGTGTTGAGGTCGCCCTCTGCGGGTAAACTGGTGCAGTATATGGTCGAGGATGGAGGTCATATTTTTGCAGGAGAGACCTACGCAGAAATTGAGGTGACTGATGGGATTTGGTAAAATGCTCATAGCTCATGGTTTCTTGACATGTCCAGTGGGTTCCATGTTTGTGCTGTGGTTTCAGGTGATGAAGATGGTGATGACGCTGACCGTGCAGGAGTCTGGTTGTATCCACTTTGTCAAGAGACCTGGAGCAGTTCTTGAAACGGGCTGCATGGTGGCTCATATGGACCTGGATGACCCTAGCAGTATACATCAGGTACTTTATTCTAAGTCACTCATGTGTCATAGTTTTCCTATTGCATTGCTCACTGTAGTTTTTATTTCAGTTAACAAAATTATTTTTTCACTGCCAGTTTTAGTTTTAGTCTTAGTTTTCATTAACTATAATAACCCTGCTTTGGTCTTGTGTTGTAGGTGGAGCTTAACACAGCCGTGCTGCCACTCCAGCAGCCGCTACCCATCATTGGTGAAAAGCTTCACCAGGTGTTTCACGGTGTGCTTGAAAACTTGGTTAAAGTCATGGATGGATACTGCCTCGAAGAGCCCTACTTCAGCAGCAAAGTATGTCACAGGCAGCCTCTTCAGCTTCTAACAGATTCTTTTGATAAGTTTTCTACATCATTCATTATACTTGTTCATCTTTTGTAGCTGAAACAGTGGGTGGCTACCCTGATGAAGACTCTAAGAGACCCCTCATTGCCACTATTGGAACTCCAGGAGATCATGACCAGCGTGGCAGGCCGCATTCCCCCCGGTGTGGAGAAAGATATCCGTAAAGTCATGGCTCAGTATGCCAGCAACATCACCTCTGTTCTTTGCCAGTTTCCCAGCCAAAGGGTGAGAGCAGTAAATGGCAAAGTGCTGTTTGCAGCTGCTCCTGTGTCACACAGAAAATTCTCTAATGATTGAACAGTCACTTTTGCCAGTGTAGAAAGAGTTAGAGAAACTGAAATGCAATGCATATAATGATTTCTAATTCCTAATTTCTTCCAGATTGCAAATATTCTAGACAGCCATGCAGCAACTCTGCAGAGGAAGGCTGACAGAGAGGTCTTCTTCATGAACACTCAGAGTATCGTACAGCTGGTACAGAGGCGAGTATTTAATATTTGTCAGATACAGATTGTTGGCCAGATTTTTCCAAGATTCTAACCATGAGAATAATGGTTTGTGCTTAGCGATATATTTATGAATGTATCTTTTTATCTGTTTAGATACCGCAGTGGAATCCGCGGTTATATGAAGTCCGTTGTTCTCGATCTGCTGAAGCAATACCTCCAAGTAGAGGTGCAGTTTCAGCAAGGTGACGTTAATTTGAAAACCTGAAATGATGATGCCTTATGATGTTAGCTCTGGTTTGTGGTCATAGTTGCCATAATCTAACTTTTGTGTCCCCAAACAGCTCACTATGACAAGTGTGTTATCCATCTGAGAGAGCAAAACAAGCCTGACATGAGTCCTGTGCTGGAGTACATCTTCTCTCATGCCCAGGTGTCCAAGAAGAACATCCTGGTGACAATGCTTATAGTAAGACCTTCATCTTCATAAACACTGACCTGAATACATTAACCCTTTTTTCTTTTGTGGTCACCTTGACATGGTGTGGTGTTTCTTGGACTTTGTGTAGGACCAGCTGTGTGGGAGAGATCCGACCCTGGCAGACGAGCTGATGGCCATTTTGAATGAGCTCACACAGCTTAGCAAGATGGAGAACTCAAAAGTAGCTTTAAGAGCCAGACAGGTGAGACCAAAGACACCCTACATCTAAGTAGAACACTGTGCAGTCTGTTCTGAAGGTACTGTATTTTTTAAGCATAGTAATGTGCTTGATAGGATACCTCACACTGCATTTAAGTGACATTTAATAGCATCCTTGTCTAAAAATATATAATAAAATACACATTTTGTAAATACACAAATTGCGCTGAATTATTCGAGATGTATATGCTTTGAAACATAATATAATTCTTTTGAATATATCGCAGGTCTTGATTGCCTCCCATTTACCGTCATATGAACTGAGACATAACCAGGTGGAGTCCATCTTTCTCTCGGCTATTGACATGTACGGCCATCAGTTTTGTCCCGAGAATCTGAAGGTTGGTGTTGCGTTGGTTGGGAAGTTGTATCTAATCATGTACATTTTAAATCCTAAAGAGCAAATTAATAATCCTTTTTTTTCCCTTCACTGCAGAAACTCATTCTCTCAGAGACCTCCATTTTTGATGTCTTGCCCAATTTCTTCTATCACTCCAATCAAGTTGTTTGCATGGCCGCACTGGAGGTCTGGAGGACGAATGCACATTGAGTAACTCCTATTATTTTTCTTTGTCGTTTACTGAGAATTAGTTGTTTGTCTTTACTTTCAGGTGTATGTGCGCAGGGCTTACATTGCCTATGAACTGAACAGCATCCAGCATCACCAGCTGCAGGATGGATCGTGTGCTGTAGACTTCCAGTTTATGCTGCCGTCATCACATCCCAACAGGTAAGACGTCACTAAACGGCACCGCAAAGTGGCAAATCACACATTACTATACCATTTATTCTTCAAAGGATAAATCAGCACACATTTATTTCCTCAACTCACTATCGCAGTTAGTCATCGTGTTGCTGCCTCTCTTTTGAGACCTGTGTGGATTTCAGAGTTATTCCTTTTGTGCAGTAGCTTTAATTAAACCAGATGAAATAACTTCCCTTCAAAAATATGCTACTTTCGTATGAAGAAATCCAGGCCTAACAACAAAACAGTGAGTGTCCTGCACACTTCACTGTCTCGGCCTAATATAAAGATTAATTAATAAAAAAAGTAGTCATTCCGAGATCATTTGTGGCTTTAACTGCTCATGGCTAACTTTGAATGCCACTCAATGTTAATATGAATGTGCAAAGCTTCTTGTAAAATGCTTTAATCCAATTACAATGCCTAGAAGTAGAGGTCAAGTTTGATCATCCACTGCTAATGTTCACCTGTCAATCATCTTATTTCAGAGAGAGCAGCCCTACTCTGAACAGGTAGAGTAAAGCTCCTCCCAACCAGCCAAACAACCTGATCGTGTGTATGTCTCACAGCAATGCATGCCGGATGCACTGTGTTGCTTCTCTCCTCTGTCCTGTGAAACCACAAACATTAGCCTCAAAACTCTAATTCACTTTTTAGCTGAGCTTATCCGAATGTGTTTTTAGTTGCTTCTCTCAACTTGTAAAGCAATAAGAAGCTTTTTGAGATGTTCATCTTTTATTAATTCATGTCCTTCTCAAAAACCTCCAGCCTGAAATTTTGATTGCTACCAAATGATGAGATTGTTTGAATCTTTTTGAATCTTAATTTGCAAATCAAACAACAACAATTTTTAATAATTTTCAGTGAAATACTTGAAATGCACCTAGAAAGCCGATAATTGTAATTGGATATAAGGGTGGACATAATTGGTTGCTTTCTGTTTTAAAAAAAAAATTTAAAAAATGAAAACAACCAATCTTGCTCTAATTGATCTTCAGTATTTGTACCTTGGCTTTTTGTGCATTATTTGCTAAAGCAAACCTCTCTATACTGACTAGTCATCGGTCCTGTCTGCCCATCACTGTCTGTCTGTGTCTATTTTTCAGGATTCCTGTCCCAGTGAGCGGATCAGGACAGTTTAAAATGAGACGGCAGAGCAGTGAGCTCTTCCTGGAGGGAGCCCTGTCTCCTCCCTGCCAGCGCATGGGGGCCATGGTGGCTTTTCAGTGTTTTGAGGACTTCAAAAGGTAACTTGAAACCATATGCTACTTTTCTTTTTTTGTTTAATCATAAATAGAATATGCAGATCAAAGTAAGCGCCTACTGTCCTCCTGAATGGTTCTTTATTTCTTTGTTGTAGGAACTTTGATGAAGTTCTATCCAGCTTTGCAGAACCACTCCTGGAGAATGCGTCATTCTTGGAGTCCTGCTCCAGTCTCTACGAGGAAGACAACTTCAAGGTGAACGCTGTGCAAGAGCATGTCTTAAAGCCAGTTTGGACCAAAGACTCACAGTGAGACAAAACCATTTGAGGATGTTTCAGCAGTGTGAATTGGCTCGTCTCAGCTCAACTCAAGCCAGCTGGTCGCGTTGTTACCAACACAGCTTGTCAAATCTCCAGTGGCTGGTGTTAGAACATAGTGTTATATAGTGTTTAACACTACACAACTAGTGTTGTGTAATGTTTCTCTCAGTATTTATGTGCTGTAGCTCATCTGTCACCAAGAAGCACAGTCTTATCACCAGCCATTCCCCTGGTGAAATACTGTCTCAATAGTGTTTCTCTGCTTAAAGAGGCAACTCTTTTTTATGTTTTTATGTTTCATCAATACTGTAAAAAGAGTCTCTCCAAACCTAGATGG
>JAPQRN010021784.1:0-16108 GCA_037367275.1 Coranthus polyacanthus | reverse complement strand
TTACACATGAAAACTTGATTCATCAATACTAAAAATGTAACTGTGGAAGTAACTCACTCTGTCTTCATTCAGATGCTACAAATTATATCCAACTATGAAAATGATTGAAAAGGCGGCACTTAGACCAGAAGTATAGAGTCTTTGCTATGGAAACGATGCACTGTATCGTCTAGTTGCGTTGGTGTGAAGTGGCAGCTTTTCAGAATATTGCAGATGATTCCAACAGGGCTTTTTCTCATTTACCAACAAAAACACTTTCTGCTCCTTTGTCATTGGACAACATTGTCTTTTCTGTCCGTTACAGAACTCAAAGGAGAACCCAATCCACATCATTAATGTGTCCATAAAATCAGCAGATACAGAAGATGATGATGCCTTGGTCACAGCCTTCACTGCGTTCGCCCAGTCAAAGGTCCATGTCCTCCAATGATTTGACTCCTTATATTTTTGAGTCACGTTGTATTTCCAGAAGTTCAAATATTGAAATGTTTTGTTTTTAAACAGAAAGCTGTCCTCTTTGAGTGTGGCATCAGGAGGATCACTTTTTTGATTGCACAGAAGGTAATGCTGCAGTCACACTCTGCTGTTTTATTAGGCCACATTCTTATCATTACATAATTCACTTGTTAGGTATATCCTCATCCTTTTGATATTTTATTTCAACAGAGAGAGTTTCCCAAGTTCTTCACTTTCAGAGCCAGAGATGGGGTAAGTTAGAAAAAGATGCTGTCGCTGTAACCCTTTTTGACTTGACAAGGAGATGGCAGATGATGATCTATCTGTGCCTCTCTTCAGTTCCAGGAGGATCGTATTTACCGAAATCTGGAGCCAGCTTTAGCGTTTCAGCTCGAGCTCAACCGTATGAGGAACTTTGACCTGACAGCCGTTCCCTGTGCCAACCACAAGATGCACCTCTATCTGGGTGCTGCTCACGTTCAGGAGGGAGCTGAAGTGACTGACTATCGCTTCTTCATTCGAGCTATCATACGCCACTCAGATCTCATTACAAAGGTAACAGGTGACAACCAAAGTATATTATATATTTTAAATATTTGGCTTCTTCTGGACTTCATTAATGTAATTTCTTACTTCGCTGTTTGGTGCTGATGTTTTCACTAATATGTGCTTTATTAAACCATCTTATACACAACCAGGAAGCATCCTTTGAATACCTTCAAAATGAAGGAGAACGTCTTCTGCTGGAGGCCATGGATGAGCTGGAGGTGGCCTTCAGTAACACCAGTGTCCGCACAGACTGCAACCACATTTTCCTCAACTTCGTCCCCACTGTCATCATGGACCCCTCTAAGGTATGAAACATGTTTTTAATATTAGTATTCAGTGATTTACTGAATACTAAAAGAATACTGAAGGTTTTAGGTCACACACCTCCTTCTACTGCCTGACCATGTTGACTAATGACAATGTTCATTATGTAGTCTAAAATATCATAAATACAGTACATTGAAATTAGTTTTTTAAATGCACGATGCATGAAAATAAAAAAAAACACTTCAAACTGCTTACTGTAGAGTTTTAAAGATTTTAAATCACCATTGCAATTTATTGTAGGGGGAACACTTTGGGAAACCCTCTCCTAGACTCCTCTCTTATTGCTTTTTAGAATTCTTTTTTTTTTTTTTGTATCCTTGTGTCTATCATGTACTCGGGACCTTCAGATAGAAGAATCTGTCCGCTCCATGGTGATGCGCTACGGCAGCCGTCTGTGGAAGCTGCGGGTCCTGCAGGCTGAGCTCAAGATCAACATCCGTTTAACACCCACTGGGAACGCCATCCCTATTCGTCTGTTTCTCACTAACGAGTCTGGCTACTATTTAGACATCAGCCTGTATAAAGAAGTCACCGACCCAACTTCTGGACAGGTCAGGACCAGAAATTTCAATTTGTGAAATGTGAACCAACACAGCACATTTTGTACACTGTGTGTGTTTGAGACACTGATGATTTCAAAGTTGTTGATTAAAATCAACATCTTTCCCACTTTAGATAATGTTCCAGTCCTATGGGGACAAACAAGGTCCACTGCACGGCATGCTGATCAACACACCCTATGTGACCAAAGACCTGCTGCAAGCCAAACGCTTCCAAGCCCAAACTCTGGGCACTACATATGTCTATGACTTCCCTGAGATGTTCAGACAGGTACTGCTTGAATTAGATTTATTGCGGAATAAATCCCGAATTGTCTGACCCTTTGAAAAATGTCCACTAGGCTCTGTTCAAGCTGTGGGGTCCAGGGGACAAATATCCTAAAGAGGTGCTGCAGTGCACTGAGCTGGTCATGGATCCACAAGGTCGACTGGTGCAGATGAACCGCCTGCCTGGAGACAATGATGTACGCTTTTTTTTAATACAACCCTTGCACTTGAAATTATTCTCTCACAGTACGATGATACTAACACTGTAACCACTTTACATCAGGTGGGAATGGTTGCATTCAGGATGAAGATGAAAACTCCGGAGTTCCCAGAAGGTCGAGACATCATTGTGATCTGTAACGACATCACCCACATGATCGGCTCATTTGGTCCTCAAGAGGATGAACTGTTCCTCAGGGCGTCTGAGTTGGCTCGAGCTGAAGGCATCCCCCGTATTTACATCGCAGCCAACAGTGGAGCACGCATCGGCCTCGCTGAAGAGATCAAACACATGTTCCAGGTGGCTTGGATTGACCCCACTGACCCCTACAAGGTAACGCCAGGGACAGGTTTGAAGAATTTACCATGAGAAAAGAACACTATTAATCCGTCATTTGACATATTATGCTGACTTTCATGTCTCTCTGTAGGGGTTCAAGTACCTTTACCTGACACCACAGGACTATACACGTATCAGCTCTACCAATGCTGTGCACTGTCACCATGTAGAGGAAGGTGGAGAGTCCAGGTACAATATACAGTATAATTTGCAGAAAATATAAAGTTAATTGAAATATTTTACACCTTTTTAACTTGTTCTGTATGTAGACAGAAATATTGAATTCTCTGTGCCCATCTGTTACAGATACATCATCACAGATATCATCGGAAATGACGACGGTCTTGGGGTTGAGAACTTGCGAGGTTCTGGCACCATCGCCGGAGAGTCATCTCAGGCCTACGAGGAGATTATTACTATCAGTATGGTGAGACATCACACCTGAATTAAAAGCAAGAAACTATTTTAGTCTCTGAGATTTTTATCACAGTCACTTTATCCTCTTGTAGGTGACGTGTCGCGCTATTGGAATCGGAGCCTATTTGGTCCGTTTGGGACAGAGAGTAATCCAGGTGGAGAACTCTCATATTATCCTGACTGGAGCCGGTGCTCTGAACAAGGTTTGTTGAAGGCTTAGATGATGAAGAAGTGTATTTCATATGCACACCACTATGTTTACATGCACAATAGTTTTTTGCCCTTATTCAGAAAAAGACAATATTCCTACTATGCTGTTTGCATGGCTGAATGAAAATCAGTATTACAGTAATATCTTTTTTTTGTTTCCCTGTAGCCATGCATACTCCGTTTAGCAATACTCATGAAAAGTGGCTGCAACTGCTTGTGTCATTTTGCTACTTTGTGTGAAAACATGACCTTTGTGCATATTCAGAAATCTGTTGATATCCAAGACTTTCATAGTGTTTCCAAGTAGGTGTGTTTCACCTTCTGACAAGAAAAGTAAAGTAATCCATCCTTGTCTGTGGGCAGGTCCTGGGCAGAGAGGTGTACACTTCCAACAACCAGCTGGGTGGGATCCAGATCATGCACAATAACGGAGTGACACACACAACTGTGCCAGATGACTTTGAAGGGGTCTTCACCATCCTCCAGTGGCTCTCCTATATGCCAAAGGTTCAACTGAATCAAACTGTGTGCTGTCTAGATGAATTTACATGAACTAAAGCACCTTTTAGGTCACTGACTCTGCTCCTTCTTACAGAACAAACACTCTCCTGTGCCCGTCATAGCAACTACAGATCCAGTAGACAGAGAGATTGAATTCACCCCTACAAAAGCCCCGTATGATCCTCGCTGGATGTTGGCTGGGAGGCCCAGTCCCAGTGAGTGGCAGCATCTAAACTCGGAAATGGCTCAGTTTTAATACTTAGCTGTGTTCGTATTCTTTATGATGAATCTGAATTCATGTCTTCAGCTGTGAAAGGCGGCTGGCAGAGTGGCTTCTTTGACCACGGCTCCTTCATGGAGATAATGGGGTCTTGGGCTCAGACAGTGGTAGTGGGTCGAGCACGGTGAGTGTCATTGTTCCTACTCTCAAGATAATTTATATCAGGGTTGTGTATTGAGAAGAATCTGGCAATACAATACGGACCATGATACAGGGGTCACGATTCAATATATTGCGATGCTGTAAACAAGGTGATATACTTTGATTTAAAAAAAATAAAAAATTAAAAATACTAAAGCACCATATGCATAAAGTTAAACTAAATGTTAACTTTTTAATGCAATTAGAACAGTGGGATCTGACTGATTAAAACTGTATTGTGTTGTTGAGAATTCATACAGTATCACAAAAAATAACATTGCAGTTCTCAAGTGTATCAGTATTTTCTTTCACCCCTATTATATGTATGTTTGTAGATGATTAAACCCTGTTTGTTTTTTTTATTAACACAGATTAGGAGGAATTCCCCTCGGTGTCATTGCTGTGGAAACACGAACAGTTGAGTTCACTGTCCCAGCTGATCCAGCAAACTTGGATTCAGAGTCTAAAGTTAGTAAATGTTATCACATACTTGTATCAAATAAAATGTTGTGAATTTAATAAGAAAAATATTTGACCCATGTTTTTGTTGGTTCTTCTCAGGTTCTGCAGCAGGCTGGACAGGTTTGGTTTCCAGACTCTGCGTTTAAAACAGCTCAGGCAATTAATGATTTCAGCCGTGAACGTCTGCCTCTCATGGTGTTTGCAAACTGGAGGGGCTTCTCTGGGGGAATGAAGGGTATGAGACGGTTACCTCATGTTTGCAGATAGATTGTGTCTTTGTTAAATATCAATACGTTTTTTATTGATATCAATACCTTTCCCCTTCCAGATATGTATGATCAGGTTTTGAAGTTTGGTGCCTATATTGTTGATGCCCTACGTGGTTTCCACCAACCAGTTCTGGTGTACATCCCACCACACGCTGAGCTGAGAGGAGGGTCGTGGGTGGTCATTGATCCCACCATCAACCCACTGTGTATGGAGCTCTACGCAGACAGGGAGAGCAGGTACATTAAGTTCACTGAGAAAGATCTGGAAAAAATTAAGAGACCATTCCAAATTTCCAGATGGGAAACCTTTTGAAAATGAAGATGGATGGTCACAAGTCACCAAACAAAGCTGAGCTGCTTGCATTTTTGCATCAGGAGTGGCATAAATCACCAACAGCAATGTGAAGGACTGGACGAGAGCATGTCAAGACACATGAGAGCTGTGATTGAAAATCAGGATACCAGGACACTTATCTAAGATAAAACACGAGAATTGTGTTGTTAAAAAGTTAATATGAGCTTGAAGGCACTGCATTTTATAAGATTGAACAGTTATCATAAATAAATCCAAATTTTATTTGGAATTTAGGACAGAATATTTTACTTAAACACATACCAATGAATAGTAAAACCAGTGGTCTCTTAATTTTTTACCAGAGCTATAGTTAATGCAACTGTTATTGCAGTCTCGTTAGGTGTGTGTGAAAAAGTAAAGTCTGTCTGTTGTCTGCCTTTTTCACCTCTCTGTTTTCAGAGGAGGAGTGCTGGAGGCTGAGGGCACAGTGGAGATCAAATTCAGAAGGAAAGACTTGCTGAAGGCAATGAGAAGACTAGACTCCATTTACACTAGTCTGGCTGAGCAGCTTGGTAAAAGGCTCGTCTTTTCTTATCTCTCACAACCACTCGTATTTGTTTTCATTCTGTTTTTTTTTTTTTTTTTTTTTATACTGCTGGGTATGTGTTAGAGTGACTCAAAGCGTTTGTTATTCTCAGCTTCCCCAGAGCTGTCTGAAAAGCAGTGCAGAGAGCTGGAGGCGAAGCTCAAAGCAAGAGAGGAATTCCTGATGCCCATCTACCACCAGGTGGCAGTGCAGTTCGTAGACCTCCATGACACTCCGGGCAGAATGCAGGAGAAGGGTGCCATTACTGTGAGTGTGCACCACATGACTACTTTAACAGGGAATGAGTGCAGAAAATTAAACTGCAGTCAGAGCAGTTACAAAAATGTCAATACGGTACTGTTTAATACTGACAGGATATTTTGGATTGGAAGAACGTGCGGACTTTCTTCTACTGGCGTCTGCGTCGCCTCCTGTTGGAGCAGGTGGTGAAGTATGAAATCCTCCAGGCAAACAAGGACCTCAGTGACGGACACATGCATTCAATGCTGCGCCGCTGGTTTGTTGAGACTGAGGGAACAGTCAAGGTGTGTGCTGACAACAAGAGTTACTGTTTGTTTAATGCACTGAATGCAGTGCGAACAGTATGAATACATCCCCTTTGGGAATCTGCGGGGACAAACCGTAGATTTTTTTATGGGTCAGGGAGAATATTAGTACGACATTATAGGGAGATGCTAATGTGATTAAATATCTACGGTTGCATCTGCCCGCAGGCCTACCTCTGGGATAATAACCAAGAAGTAGTCGAGTGGCTTGAAAAGCATTTGTCCAAGGAGGATGGCACTCGATCAGCCATCCGAGAGAACATCAAGTACCTGAAGAGGGAAAACACTTTGAAACATATTCGCAGGTACACAGACATAAAAGCGCACACAAATACACATGCTGCATTAATTTAGACTTTCATCACTAATGACAACACTGTATTTCAGCGTGTTTAATATGCATGTTTGTTTTGTGTCTTAGTCTGGTCCAGGCCAACCCCGATGTGGCGATGGACTGCATCATCCACATGAGCCAAAATATCAGTCCGTCCCAGAGGGCAAAGCTCTCTCACCTACTGGCAACTATGGACAGCACCAGCACCAGTTAAGCTGAGAGACTTTTTAATGTTATGTTATTAAAGAGAACAAAAAAAAAACTACTGATTGTCCTGATGAAGTGTAATTTAAAAAGCACATTAGATGTTAATGGGCAGATATTAGGATTATACTTGGGGCAGTTTTTTTTGTAATAATGCGCACACATAATGAATTAGTCTTCACTGATCACAAAACCACTACAGTGTTCAGTCTGTCCGGAAATTTCAAAGCTTTCATGATCTAACCTAACTTTCACTGACGGACAGAGAGCTTAGTTTTCACTTTTGTCGTTTCAGCTGCTCAGCCCACACACTTGCTTTCTGGTTCACACTTTATCACTTGCACATGCACGTTTCACTTCACTGTATTTGTATATAGCGGTGCTTCTTTTTTGGGGTGAAATTGTACAGGCTTCATAAAGTGAGGTCATGAATTTGCAGGCACCTTTTTGAATGTAATTTATACAAACTCAGAGAATTGATCGATTCTTTGATCACTACAAATGAAACAGAACTGAAATGATTTATATTTCAGTGTTTCTGGGTTTAACAATTTCCAGTTTAAGAGCTGCTGAGTAAAAAATGTTTTTTTTAAATGACTATAGTATTACAGAAAGGCAGATGAAATTGTTTTTTTTTTCTTAAGAGTATAATGAGTGCGGGTGTGTTTGTCATTTCACTGTCCATCTATTTCATTGTGCCTTCTGATTGTTTATCTGTATTTTAGTGTGTGTGTGTGCTAAGCCAGTGAGATGGATAATAGAAGGTACTGTGACACTATATGTGAGATGTCTGAACATTTGTTTAAGGTTTGTTTTGTCTTTCTCTGATATAGATTAGGTCTTTGTAAAACTCAGGTTTTGGCAAAAGGCAGACATTACTTGCCTTTGTGTCTCGATTTGCCTTGTCTCTCATCAAAATACGACAAATATCAGCCATGACATTTCATGTGAATGTACAATAACTGTGTCTGTATTCTGCTATTATAAAGGGCTCTTTGTTAATAAATGTCCTTGATATATTTTTGGCAAAAGAAACGTCTTTATTTACCCATGTGATTTTTTTTTTTTATTATTATTATGATCAAGTTAATGAACATAATATCATGTGACTTTCACACACGTTAACCACAGTGAATATGAATAATGTGTAAAATCTGGATTGAACAGCTCACTTTTGTGTTCTGTGTTGGCACACATCAGTGTTTTGAAATGAAGTGGGTAAATACAGTTGAAAGAAAGCTTTTCTGTGGCAATAGCAGTTTGAAACATTCAAATATATACAGCAAAAGATTGATAAAATCATCACCTTCTCCAGCTGCCTTTTTATAAATATAAATAAAACATCACAGCAATAATGTCTAGCACAATACAAAACAGATAGGAAACTGGGAGCTACAGTATGGCAGGACTTTGAAACGCAGAATGAACAGCAGAAAAACTGGTGGATGCTAACATACACATACTTCTCCACATAGAGTTTTCATACTTACACAGGCTGTGAGTCTTTGCTTGGCAAAGTCAAAACCTATACATTTTAAAGTCATACATAGTCTTACGTACTTTTTTTTTTTTTTCTACAGCCACCCCTATTTATGCCCAGTTTTAGTTCTTAATTTGCCAGTTGTCTTGTGGATTGTGACAAAAAAAAAAAAACACGAAATTCTTCTTCAGATAGATCCCAAATGATTTGTACTTTGTCACATGAGAAACTTAAGACTTCTTCAATGGGCATCCGTAGAAATCCACAGACAGCTGAGTGAATCACATCGACTCTTTTAGAGACAGTTCAGCTGCTCATCTTTTTCCAGTGACTTTAAAGCAGGACAATCGGCTTGCTGTTGGCAGCTGAGCCCATGTACTGGGAAGAGAGGGGATCCTGGGAGCTGTAAGAGGTGTAGAGGCCCGTCACCTGCACATCTGACAGCGGCAGGTTCGCTCCACTGGAGGCAGGAGGGAGGTTGGCTGATCCCAAGTCACAGTCTGATAGTCGGAGGGGTGAGTTACTGAAGGTGCCCAAAGCATCCAGGTTAAAGCTGTCGTCCTTCATTTCTTCCCACAGATTACCTGCACAGAGACACAGAGGGGTTAGTCTATTCATCTAATTATTTATGATTAACAGTGGTGGAAGATGTAGATATAGATCCTTCACAGTATCAATACAGCAATGTCAAAATACTCCGTTACAAGTAAAAGTCCTGCTTGAAAAATTTTACTTAAGTAAATAAGTATTGGCAGCAAAATGTAGTTCAATTATTTTCAGTGAATGTACTGCTTTGGTCCCTTTGACTGATTTATTATTATATATGACACCATTAGATTATTAATACTGAAGCATCAGCGTTGTCGCAGCATGTTACTGCTGTAGCTGCTGGAGGTGGAGCTTGTTTGAACTACTTTATCCAGTTTTATGCACAGAGACACCAGATGAATCTGTGGGTTCATTACGTAAGAGGGGAAAAAACAAAGTTCTGATAAACAAATCTGTTTGCAGTTGGCCTTTGATTTTTGCTCAAATATCGGATGACTTGAACATTTAATGAAATGAAACGATGTGAGAAGTTTAGAGGGAAAAAAAAAAACAGCTACTCGCTGCTTTCTCTAAGAAGCCAAAAAGGTTGAAAACTGGTTTAATCTTCAACAATGTGTTGTATTTTAAAAACTTGTATCCGTTGTGTGAAGGCTTCATCTTAAATGTAACTAGTAAGTAAAGCTTTCAAACACATCTAGTGGAATAGAAAGTACAATATTTCCCTCTGAAATGTAGTCCCTCTGAAGTATATAGTAGAATAACATGGACATACTCAAGTAAAGTATCTCAAATATGTACTTGAGTACAGCAGTTGAGTAAACGCATTTAGTTACATTTCACCACTAAATATTTGAATCTTATTTTTTTAAAACCATGTTTACCTTGAAGGGCAAAGTCCATGATGCTGGGGTCCAGTGCGTCCACCTCTGTGTGTGTGTCTCCGTGCACACTGTAGAAGTCTTCGGGGGGCTTGCCGGGCTGCTGGGTGAGCGGACTGTGGGAAAGGTCTGGGACTGTGTGGAGGGGAGGCGTCTGGGCCGGGGCAGGGGACATGGGGGCCAGCCGGGCCTGAGCTTGGAGCTGAGCCTGGAGCTGGTGGTGTTGGTGCATGGGTAAACAGGGCAGAGACAGGGTGACTATGGGCTGGGACTGCATCTGGGCTGGGACAGACAGCGGGAGGCCAGAGGGACAGCTGGGCAGCCGGGTCATGCCGGGATCTAAAGCCTTGCGTCTGCAGTTCTCAGGACGGTCTGTGATCAGTTTGTCCAGCTCATCTGCATGGAATAAGACAGACTAATCAGACTATTTGACATGTCACAGTCGGTTTTTGATGAGTCACTGCTTGGTTGGACATTAGACCTTTGACATAAAAAAAAAAAAAAACAACTTAAATTCTGACCAGGGTTAGCCATGCTGCGGCGGATCGCTGGGAGGTCCTTGCGTTTCCACTTCTGCATCTCTTCCTCCATCTTGTCAATTTTGGCAGGGTTCAGTGCCCATAGACAGCCTTTTCGGGACGAGCTGCTTGTCTTGTTCTCCACTTTTTCAAAACATTTATTTAAGGACAGGTTGTGCCTGACGGAGTTCTTCCATCCATCAGGTGCTGTCTGTAGAAATATAAATAAAAAGAGATGCTATTTAGTCAGCCGCATTCATTATCTCCACACAAAACGCCATATGATTCTTTTTCTGTGCTGTAGTAAAAGAATATTATACATGATTTACCTTAAAATAAGGAAAGTGTTCCTTCATAAAGCTATAGATCTCACTCACTGGTAGACTACCAGTTTTGCTGTTCTTCAGAGCCATGGCAATCAAACAGCTGGAAAAAAAAAAAAAAACGCCAGAAAAAAAATGATTATTCATTCCAAACAGTTGATCTGTATTATGGACAAGCAGGAGATTGGCTGAATACTTTCTTCTAATAATCAGAGAGAGTCAGTGATGACTAACCTGTAGGAGTAGATTGGTTTGGGAAAAGTCTTGGGCTGCAGCTCCTGGTCTTGTGGGGCGAGGCGAGGTTGTGTGAATAGACTTTGGTTGTTGAAAGAGACATTGCTATAAAGTCCACCGGCTGAGCACTAAGAGAGACAATATACAGAAAGGGAAAGTATTGAGATACTTCATCTTTCACTCTCGATTAAATCCAGCTCTCTGTTACTTAAAGTGCGGTACCTGTTGTCCAGTTTGGGTTAGAGAGTACACCTGCTGCGGTGTCGGCTGGTAGACTGAGGTAGGGCACTGGTATCCTGGAGAGGGCATCCCACTCATGGAGAAGGGAGACATCTGGAAAACAGAAGCATGGATGTCTGACATTAAACTATAATAGTGCCATGAGCCATTAATTGTTTCTTGCGTTGTGCAGTGTTGTTAAAACTCACACTTCCGCTGTGGGTGTTGATGATGCTGATTCCCAGAGGGCTGTGCTGCATGTTGCTCTGGAGGTGAAGCATGGAGCCCTGCCCCGCGCTCATTGTCATGCTGTTCATCTGAGCTGTAAGGAGCAACACCCAGGATGTTTTTTAGTTTAAAGAATAGTTTGAGATATTTTCCTCTCCTGAAATCAATATGTATAGCTCTAGAAGAGAATATCTTGAGATGTGGAGACTATCATTCACTATAGTACAACGGGGCTTTAAAGCGGGTGGGCTTTCTTTAAAAGCAGGGGTTAGATTCTTATGGCTCTACACATCTTAGTTTGATTCTTTTTCACATTGACCGACAACCTGAAAGCTGTTCTTGGTTAAGCTGTTCAGTGTAACATCAGTAGATTTCCACTAGTCATGGTATGAGTGGGGATGAGGAGTATGTCAAATTGATTCAAGATGAATTCAACGTAAAAAATGCAAATTGCAAAATTGAAATTGAGAAAAGTTCCAAATGCAACCTGTTTGTTGTGATATGTTCATTGTGAACGTGTTTCTCCAGTCATTGCCTAACAGTGGTGCATCACTTTATTTAAAACTTATTTTTTTAACAAATAATGCACATTGACTCCTTTGCAAGTACTGTTTTTTGTTTATTGTTGGTTGATATGGAAGAGCATACAATTTTAATAAGTAAATCTACTTTTCAACCATGTTTTGAATTGTGGGCATGTAAACAGGACAAAAAAATGCTCAAAATTGTGAAACGTCCATAACACTAAAAGAAATGAATAAATAAATGGGATTTAATGTTTTCTCGCATGGGTAAAGATTTTATTACATCTTGTTTTTGTGTGTGTAATGTACAGAAGATCTCATCTCTGAGGTTAACGATCCCTAGTCTCTATATGTTTTTTCTTTTTTCTTTTTTTTTGCTCTTCCCACTGATAACCTTGCGCTCCCAGCAATCCTGATTGGTCCAGTCAGAGAAGATGCTGGTTTTTGAATGTTGCACTGTCCCCTCCCTGTCATCTCACCTGTCTGTTGCTCCAACAGGCCGCCCTGGGAGGGCCCGTTGCCGTGGCCTCGGCTATCAGCCATCTGCTGTAGTCGGGGCACATCCACAGAGGTGAGCCATGACAGAGACTGCAGGTCCCCAGGGAGGTCCTCCTCCCTCAGCTGGGAGGGGTCCGTGGTCAGAAGCCTTCAAGAGAGGAGGGGGGAAGGGAGGGAGGGAGGGGGTTTAGGGGTTAACACGGCTGTCAGCTCAGACACATCGACCTCAAGTGGAATTTAAATCTAAACACTTTACAGAACATTTTGTCCTTCAAAGTCAAAACCACTGTAATGAGTCCGTATGTGGAGAAAAAGAGATGAAAGCTGCTCAGTGAAGCTGTGTATTAGCCATGTCGTCCAGGATTTACCATAAGAAGATTAACTGCAAGTGTTATTTAGCAGTGACAGTTTTAATCAACAATGAGGGAGTTAAACAAGCTTTTCATTCAGACGAAATCATCTGTTGTGATTGTTTCTTTTTTCCAAGAGTGGCACGCTGATCTTTGTTTCCCCTATTTTCTCCTATTATTTTTGCCAATTAAGAACACAACAAATATGTTTTAATATAGCAATTACAATACAAATATTAACGTATTAACATATTAACGTACGATATTTCAAATTAATGCCACATTTTGTTTTAAAATGTATTAAATTAAAGATTTATTTTTTTTTTATTTAATCCCATTTTAACACACTATTTTGTATTTAAAATGAATGCAAAATGTTGCGTTTTAAAATAGTTTAAAGTAAAGATTTTAATTTAAACCGTGTTCTGCCGGTTCTGATCAGCTTTTAGTCATCGCGTCTTTTATGTGGCGAGCCTCGAAGGGGAAAAAAAAAAAAAGAAAAGAGAGGAATCCTCTTGAATCCTCTCCAGTCTTCTCTGCACACACTTACTGTGCAAGGGTTTAGTAATTGGGGTCGCTATGACAACATACTATTCAGTTACTTTGCGGGTCTGTAGACAGTGTAGGAGTATAACACCCCCCCCACACACACACACACCTCCCATACACAGGCACACCAAATCTCCTAATAAAAAAATCAACCCTGTGTCAGGTGACCACGGTCTCGCCTTAACCATTGGCTGAATCATAAGTAAACAACGCATGAGAACGTTTGAAACATGGGACAGCAGCACATGTTGCCTGCAACAGTTGGCCTTGTCTATTGAAAAATGATCACCTATTGTGTCCCAAACGACAAATCTGCCCAGTGGCACGTGGCTCTATTGTCTTCCCCAGACCCTTCCTTGATTGTCTCTGTCGTTTCTTTTCTTTACCCGACCCTTGCATTAATCTGTTGGAATGACAGCCCTCACATAAGAGGGACAAATAGGATGCCATCTGCTTCCCTGTCCCTTTCCAACCTCTATCCTCCCTGCCGCCCCCACCCACACCCACACCCCTCTTCTACCCCCCCTCGTCCTCCCAAAATGGGGAAATCAACGGAGCCTCATGCCAGAGGGGGTGTAGATGTAGTTTGAGGTCAGGGCTCCGTGCCTGAAGAAGTGACATCACTGCAGCCAGGAATCAGCACATGTCCTCAAACACCTCGCATGCCCCAGTAAATGATCCTTTAGAAGCAGACAGGTAGCTTTGTGAAGTTTAACACCACACACGGTATCACACTATCTCAGCTGGAGCTTTAAAGTTAGTGCACCTTCGTGAGATGGACTCTTTTCCCCTCTTTGTCTTGTTGCATCAAAAGTAAAATGAGTTTTGACGAAACAATACTTCTTTTAAATTACAACGCTCTCAAAAGAGAAACATCCAGGCCAAAGTATCCAGGTGAAAGACAAAAAATACGCCATCAGAGGTCACGAAAACAAGAAGGTCTGAAACATACCCACGCAATGAATTCAATGATCTGTTTGGAGCTCTACATTGTGCAGACTGCTAGGTGTACCAATCTGACAATAAATCCGAAAGATTTAAGTTGTCACCGCACAGTTTCATTTACCATGCCCGAGCCCTGCCGTAGCTGTTCATTTAGAACAAATCTACTCACTGTTGCACAAATCGATTACAAATGTCACACAGACACTGATTTAAAAACTACTGCAGACACGACACACTGGGGCAACTCCCCTCCTCTGTTACCAACCAGCAGCATAGACATTGTTCACTGATGCAAAACATGTTGAACTGGTGTCTCCGTGTATCATCCAGTGGTCACACAAGCCTTCCCAGAGGTTTAACAACATTACATTTTGCACCTCCTCCCTCCCTCCCTCCCTCCCTCCCCTCTCCTCCCCTCTCCTCCTCCTTTTCTAATTGGGAGCCACTTGTGCGTACTGGTGACCCAGAGCGCCCCGTCTCCCCCGAGCAGCCAGGCCAAGAGGCTCAGGCTCTCCATGTGCCGACAGCGGGAGTGTAAACAGAGCTGATGGTTTCTGACAGATCCATTCAGACTGAAAATCATGTATTCTTCGGGATTTTTTTTGTCCCTTTTTTTTTTTTTTTTTTTTTTTTTTTCACGTAACCCCCCCACCCCACACACACACACACACACACACACACACACACACACAAAAAAGAGCTGTCCGTCTACCTTTTAGATTAAAGACAGCGGAGATGACAATTTGTTCTCTGACTCTCTCTGGAAAAAACAAAAAAACACACTTTAAAAGGTTTGATTAATGCAAATAGGTCTTTTGTCATTCGCGGTGTCTCGCGTTTAGCCCCGTTTCTCGTGATTCACGACAAAAAAAAAACACGTCGTTGAGCGTGAGTTTGTGTAAACTGTGTGTGGACGAACGTGATGAAAACCACCTGCTGTCTTATCATACCTGTAGTCTTGTGGAGACGGGTGATGCCCAGCATTCTCGATTATTCCTGACATCCTGGACGTAATCCCACCTTCTATCATTTCCTGGGATATGTGGTGCCTCTTCAACTAAATAAAATACACACATTAGAGATTGAACCTCTCTCGAGTCTTCAAACTGAAATAAACCGTGTGGAGATACTTATTACAATATTGATCAAATTGCTTTGACCGGATATGTGTCAGCATCAGTAAACAAACGTGGTGGAACTGCATCTGTTATTTCAGAGAATATCGCATACACGCAATATTTTACACCCGATAAAGCTTTAAGACAAGAACAGACAAATGCAGACACAGAATAATAATAACCTGTCACCGGCCTTTGTTGTTGGCTGAACCTCATTTGACTGAATGCTTTTTGTTCCCCTCACTTTTTATAAAAAAAAAAAAAAAAGTGTTTAGTGTAACTAGTAAAATACACAGAATGTAAAAACAAAATCGAGCAAAGATTCAGCACAAATGTTTAGATAACAGTTCGGTAACATTTAATCAGACTAAATGTTGATGGTTTATCATTTGCCCTGCCTCTAGACAAAATAAGAAATTACGCGTTAAATGGTTCAAATCGGCCGGTTCAGTCTGACCATCCGAAACAGACGATGATAAAACAAAACAAAAACAAACAAAAAAAACCCAGAGAGAAACCATAAAATATTACCTGTTTTTGGATGATATTGTAGGTTGTGTGAGCCGGTCGAGAGCTCCTGTACTGTATTCACTGCGTTGCACTTGATTCTCCAGAACCGTTTTTAAATTTCCCTCTCTGGAGCTGTCCAGCGCTCTGTCATGCGCAGTGGAGACCTCAGAAGAGCTCCCAGTCGCCCGGTGGTGGGAGGAGG
>JAPQRN010021783.1:18645-33292 GCA_037367275.1 Coranthus polyacanthus | reverse complement strand
CGGAAGTTTCTATTCTATGCGCCTTATAATGCGGTGCGCCCTATATATGAAAACAGTTTTAAAATAGGCCATTCATTAAAAGGTGCGCCTTATAATCCGATGCACCTTATAGTGCGGAAAATACAGTAAGCATTACAAAAGGTTTATGAGAAGGACAAAATAAAAAAAATAAAAAAAATTTAAAAAACCCAAAAAACAGCTTCCTCCATTACACAAACATGTTTTTACGCCTGCTTGAGCCTGTTTTTGCCTTTTTTGAAAAAGAGATAATGTGTATGATGGAAATGGAAACGGTGTTTTTCAAATAAATTCTGACTAGTCCTCATAGTAATGTAAGTCATGTAATTCACATGACTGACCAGCTGACTCATCCCTGGCGTCTTCCCATTAAGTACTAAAAAATGTCTGGTAGTAGCAACAGGTACCGTGGACTGATGAGGAGACCAAACTGTTTCATTCATGAAAACACTTCACGGCCATTTAAGAGGGAAAACGGCAACAGAATGCTCTACTTCTTCTAATACTGTTTATTACAGCCATGTGGAACGTAGCCTATGTCACCGCCTTCTGACGACACTACACTACCTCATTTATTTGCTCTAACCCTGTTTATGGAAACACACATAATTCACACTTTCTATTTTCTCTTTTGTGATTTTTCAAAAGTTTGCTTCAAATGATGGAAACATTATCATTTTAAAATATTTTACCTGAAAGTTCTCAGTAAGCCTTGTAAGCCTTAAAATTCTTTCTGAAAGTTTTCTGCTGAGTGAATTGAGACGGAAAACGTTAATCCAGGGTTTATGGCAAATTAGTCCTACTTAAAATAGTTGAGAACTCAGCACCTTTGTGCAGCAGGTACATTACAGTGTCTATCCGAGTTCTGACCATTGCATAGATTTACACCTTAGTCAGACTTACTTTCATTTATGTGATAAGGAGTTCCGGCTAACAGCCAGATAAAGACATCCACTCTCTGGTCTGAAGTTTCACCACCATGAAAATATCTCAATCAGTGCAACTAGTGCTAATAATAGCTGAGGGTGGGAATTTTTAAACAGCCAATATAGATTTCTGGGTCAACCTGAATGTCGACCAATTTACTGTTAAATGGGCTACTTATTTCAATGACAGAATTGATGGGATGTTGCCACAATTAGCAGCACCCCTGGGTCTCCTAGTTTCTTATTTGGAATCATTGTGACCTTAAAATGAGAAAAAGAAGCCTAGAGCTGATGCAGAGATGAAATCGCTGCACCTTCCTATCCAAAATGCAGCAAATTAACACATTAAGTGCAAAACACAGTGGCTTCAGTACTGAAAACTAAGTACTGAAGCCTTGCAAATTCAGAGTAAATTTGATCACATTGCTGGTTTTGAGAAGAGTTGAATTACATAAATGCCAGGAAACAGAACAGTATTCCATCCAAACACACTGAGTTCATCAGGCACGGTTTGACACCTTTTAAAATACATTTTTGACAAGTAATACATTTAAATTATTTTGAAAGTAAAAAATGCAAAATAAATATTTGATGAGTAGCTGGAGACACACAATCTGCATCCGCAAATACAGCCCATTTCCAGTTATTCAGCACAGTCAAGCACATTCATTCTCATCAAGTATGAAACGGGACACACTGATGTTGTGAGGGAAACCTTCATACCATATTTAGATAACTTAGATTTTGGATTTTATTACTCACTGTTCCACTTCTGCAGAAATTATTAGTCATTCACAATCAGGAATGTTTGGAATAGTAAAAATTAACAATCCATCAAAGGTAAAAATGAAAACACTGTAGGATTGTAGAAGAACATGGTGCTGTCGGGACAGAATGTTCTGTATGGGAAAAAAATAATAAAGTTCTGCAACAGTTACTCACTTTGGCCTCATTAATGATACCCCATATCTGATTTCTGACACTGAAATTTAATCTCTAAAAAGCACAAACGCCAAACATTCAGTTCTTTTATACCTCTGGCTCTGTCACAAACACACAAAGGTCATTTTAACTTCCTTTATCTGACGAACTAATCACAAGACATTCATTCTGTGTTTTGAAATGGGATGCTCATACCACAGGGCCATACAGGGCAGGGACTGGCCTGATTGATTACCCACGTCAGAGTCATAGGAAAATTACAGCCATCATCCAAGACATGGATCAAACCAGAGGAGGAGGCTAAAAACGCGAACAAAAAAAAAAAAAATCTATATTCGAGAGGTTAACTGAGCCAAATGCACAAACGTTGAAATACACCTTCATTGGCTGGTATTTATGCATGTGAGGTATATCCACACTAAACTGAAAAAAAACCCAAACTATTTCACACCTATTCCAGGCTGCTTAAAAAAACAAATCACGTAAACCTTCTTTTCTTTAATTTCATTTTTTTTTTTGTTTCGTGATACTATTTGGCTGACAGTTTACCCTGGCTTGGAGGAAGCCTACTTGTGTAAAATGTGGTTTGGACTTTTCTGTCTAAACATAGCAGGATTTCAGTGCTCACACTCACACACAGACACAGACGTCTGTAAAGCAACTCTGGAAATGTAGCTCATTTGATTTCATACTTTTATCACGGAGAGCACGCATATGGCATCTGTGAGTGAGAGGGTAAACAGAAAGGAAGGAAGTTAAGGAAAGAAAGAATGAGGTATTACGAGTCCAGTTCAGGTTTAAAGTTTAAGTTACCTTTTCTCCCCCTGGCTGAGAAAAGCTCCATTTCCAAGTTAATGTTTTGTTATCTCCTTCAAATATTGACCCAATACTAGTTTGTACTACTAGTTTCTGACACAGTCATGTTTGGTCTCCGTTGGGACAGTTAGCATTTAGTTACTTCGGTAAACTTACTATATCTACGTTCCCGCAGGTTCGGCGTTTGTTTATTTTATGTCCTTCGGTTTCGCATAGGATTTTTTGATAATGTAGTTACTTCTTTCTACTTAGCACCTTTTGTTTTTAATCACAGCCCGTCAAGCAGTCAAGTACAAGTCACCTCTTCGACCGATATGTCAGTTAGGTGAACTAACTACCTCACAGTGTAGATAAACTAGCTTACTGCTGACGGTTAGTTAGATGTTGAGCCGTGATGAAAAAAAAACACAAACAAACGTACTGACAGAGAACTCGACTTACTTGAAGTCGCCCTTCTTCAGTCCGTACTCGGTCCAGAAACAGCGGAGAAGTTAAGTAAATCCATGTGTTCGGCGGCTAAATATAGCTTCTTCTTTTTTTTTCTCACAGTGAGTTGCTCCCGTTGTCACTTCGCCGACGACTCGAGAAGACTGAACGTTAAACAGACGCACTGCTCGGCGATGACGACGCTGCTTTCGACTTTATTTGGGGAGGGCGGGGCAAGTCTCTCTCTCTACGTTTGTGTCTAATGTCTCCCTCGCTCTCACGCGCCTTCAAATGAACGTGTCCACGCGCCAAGTTTGAGCATTATGCGTATAATGTCAGTCTGTACCCTGAAGTGAAGTTTTCTATAGGTCTAACATACAGACCTCTTGCCACCTGCCCTAACCGGTTTCTCTCCCGACGACGAGTTTCAACTACTGCTAAGAACGAATAGATTAGGCAGTGCAAACGGCTTCTACATGCTAAAGTAAGAATAAAAAAAACACACACACACACACAAGTATGAAAGTAACAGGTCAAGTCAAATGTAAAAGGTGTTTTTGCATCAATGTTACTGCTGCATTGAAGTCCAGAACATCACATTTTTAAAGGTTGAACTTGTAAGATTTTACACCAGTGTACTTGTGAAGTTTGTGTTGGGACAGCTTCTTTTTATGATGTTATCTCACTCCATTACCAAGCTAACAACCGTTAGCCTACACCCATGATAACAGCCACAATACACTGATTTCTCATTTATATTAGGGACGCACTGATCGGACTTTTACAGGTAACGGTTCCCAGGCTTTGTGTATCGAATGACACCAGGTACTGAACGGATCCCAGTTTTTACCTAATAAGCAATGTGACTCACTGTGTGGAAGAGACCGGGATCGTTCTTCACCATTTGATACCTGATCCAGCTGTTTGGGTTAATGTCAGACCGATATCTGATATCAGTATTGAATTGGGTCAGATTTTGTTGAAAACCCTTATGCTTGCTCTGGAGTTCTTGATTCTGCTTGTCAACAGCCGCAACAGTGTGCAACGCTAGCTACTGTTTGCTTAGAAATACAATCAGCTACAGTCATCAAAAAACAACCAGCTCCCAGCACAACAGAGACTCCAACACAAACATGAGCATGTGTGGATATTCCATACTGGACCTTTAAGGGGTTAATAACTCTGGTCCACACTCAAACATAGTAGGTGACAGTAATGTACCTTAAGGCTGTATGCTACTCATGATAAAACTGAAACATGATAAAACTGAAAGTGGAAGTCCATTCTGAGCTACTGTAGAGACATGGCGGACTCTGTGGAGGCTTCCTCTGTAGATATAAAAGGCTCATTCTAAGGTAACAAGCGCATCATTTAAATATTATATTTCATTTCTGCTATTAGATCCCCCTAAATCTTACACATTGGACCCTTGATGTGAAGTGAGCTCCTTTTAACTTCTTCATAAACTCATGGGTCGTTTAATCTACAGCAATACATCATATTGTATAAGATCATCATGTGTTTGTAGCGTTGCTGTCCTGTGAGAACCATGTATCTCTAAAAAGTCACCTTGTCCTGAGCTAAAAAAAAAAGCCCTGTTTTCAGTTTTCAAGCTAATCCACGAGGGTTTTTTTTTTTAAACAAGAGGTTATGCAGTTTAAGAAGTAGGAGAACTTCCTCAACCCATAAGGCAACACACACACACCAGTTTATCACAAACATTCAAAATCAACACTTTTGACGATACACTGTTTTCACTGGAAGGGTATAAAAAAGACAGGAAGGGTATAAAAAAGTCGAAAAGTAACTCAAGCTGATAAAGATAGTAGAGTAAAAAGTACAGTGTTACAGTTTTTCCTCTGAGATGATAGTGGAGTTGTATAACTTGTTTGAAATGGAAATACTCAAGTAAAGTGCAAGAACCTCAAAGTTGTACTTAAATACAGCATTACTTTCCACCACCCCAAAATTAACTATCATGTTTTTTAATGCATCTAACAGACACAGAGCAATATGTTATAAATGATCCTATTACAAACTGACAGATGATGAAAAATGATGTAGGCCAAAACCTGCAGTAGGCCAGAATTAAAAATGATAAATATGCAATTCCTCTGTGCTACAGTGTGCGCTTGCTATCACACATGCAACACACACACACACAAGACACATATAAGAAAAACTGTAAACTGAAATTGGCCGAGTGCAAATCTATCTTCTTTAACAATGCAACATAAAAACAGTTGAACTTGTACACGTATACAGTTCATCCACAATAATCCAGATGGTAGATGTGGTGATGAACAAGTTTGAGGTGCTTGTGTCTTGTGTGCGATGGGTGTTGAGTCTCCAGACAGCAGGGGGCCATTCCCTCTTCATTTAATGGCCCAGGCCAGGATAAAGAGGGTCTGCTGTGTGAATGACTGGAGCCTCTCATGCCTTTTGTTTGGCAAACCCACAGCTGGTCACCCGACGGAGACAATGGACATCCAGCCTGCGCTCACACATTAGTGTATGATTAAGTTTTCCCTTTACTTTTGAGCCTGTTTACATTCTGTGATGGACGCTAAACCTGTGAGGTGCTCTTATTGCACAGTGTAACCCAAGTGGTGCAGTCATGAGTATAGAGGAGGCTCAACAATACCGTGTGCACGTACAGACAGTGGAACAAAGTGTTGTTCAATGAAAATTATATTTTGTTGGGAGTGTAATGGACACGTCAGCCCTAACAGAATACAAGGACTCCAAGAGGTTAAAAGCCACTTTGTAGCACAACATGAAAAACCCTAAGTATATCACAAATGTCTTTGGAGTCAGAGGAGGATGAAACGGCTTTAGTTTACAGTGCATTCAGGTTTTTAATAGTGGAGTTGCAAGTTCAGTATGTAAGATCCACACCTGCTCGTGTACTTATGTGCAGTATGTGTTAGAGCCTGTTTAGTGCTGGGAGCTGGTGTTTGTTGATGTTTACCGGCTCCATTTCTAAGACATCTAGTGTTGCAGGCTGTTGCTGCCGTAGAGGAGCAGAAGAGAGAATTTGGGAGCGAGCGTAAGGATTTTTGCAGACAAAAAAATGAGTCCTGTATGTAGAAATGAATGTACAGGATGGATGTAAGCAGCAGAAACCGTCGTTAGCTTTGCAATTGAGTTGGCTAACATCAACAAACAACTGGCTCCCAGCATAAAACAGACCACAAAACAAGCTACACATAAGCACATAAGCATGCGTGGATCTTACAAATTGAACATTTAAATGTGTGGTGATGGAAGACTAGAAAGCTTTGTATTTTTTCTGTAACGATGTCATGGTTCGGGTTGATTTACACTGTAAGAATGATTAATATATAGATTAATGGTTATGTGATGGATTAGTTTTAAATTACATTTTGCACCAAAAAGAAAAAAAGAAAAAGACTCCAGTTGCCCATTATAATAACCTCATTTTTTACATGTCCCATTAGTGTCAAACACATCATTATACAGTATATGTGCATATGCTCAACACCCTGCTACGGGTAAAGGGTAATTGGTTTATGCACATTAGAGCCCTCGCCAATCACTGTGCCATAATCACCATCATTGGAGCAGAGGACAAGGTGCTTGTTCCAGCCCACGATGCTAACAAGAAGGGATAGGATGACCACGGAGATGTGGGTGTGAAAGGCCTAACAGACAGCCAGGACTCAGGTGTCCGTCTGTCGGCCTCCCAGAGTCTCAGGTGGTCATTCAGCCGTTGTTCACCGTGTATGTAATCACCCAAGGGTATCTGCAGAGCATACATTGGCACTTGAAGCTGCTGCAGCCACCCAGCTGCCCGTGTATCAGGTTTAATTAAATTGGGACTAACACAAGGCTGTGTTAATGGAGTGTAGGAAAAATTGGAGTGGAGAATAAAAAGGGTCACGGCACTACAGAAGCTCTGATAAAACAACTGAATCAAACAACTAATGTTTGGACAGATTAAAGCGTCCACACTGGTTGGATGAGTTTGCTCACATCATAGTAGTGCCTGACTGGAAGACAATTATGTGAAAGAAAGCAAAATCAATACTAACCACATTGCTAACCCTAACTCTATTTTAGAGTTCTTTCATGAACAAACACTTGGATGTCTCTCCTATTTTTACTGCTAATTCATAATGTAATTGTGCTTGCGGCCTCACTGTCACGCTGTCTTAGCGAACTCTTACCCTGGGACACAGTAGAACCATTGTTAATGTAAGTAGTAGTTCCTGTGCTTTTCCTACTGTGACAAGTGAGGCATCTTGTGTTTCATTTTATAAACAACATTTCATTTTTAGTGAATGCAGTGTGAATGCATCTTTTTGGGCTTTTACGGCTCAGCCTCCCCTTACTTTGGCTTCTGCGTTCAAGCATTGTGTGTATATTTAATGAACTACTCATTTCTAGATGGTGTGGGTGATTACGGCCTTCGAGCGAGCAGAGCCAAGCCTTAACACAATACCGTTTCCACCATTCAGTGACACACACACACAAACACACACACAGAACATCCAGTAAAACAGGAAACTATTCATTTCCATTGGCTTTAAACTCTTAATACTGTCAGCATCAGCCATGTTTGGAACATTTTGTAAGGACACTCAATGGACATAATGCGTTCCCTTCTGAATCCACAAACAGCCATGAAGTTGTGATGACCAGTTAAAATGTTTAAATGATGAAATCCTACTACGGTCTCAGTGTCTAACAGGTTGAACCCGTTAGAATAGAGAAACGCCTGCACATGATCTGTTGTTACGATTGAAGTTATAATCTATTTTGAAGACATTTCCGTATTTGGCAGCATGCATATATTGACTGCTTCTCAAAAGTGGAAAGGTTTTTTTATGTTGGTGTAAAATGAAGTCAGACCTGTTTTTGATTATCTACCAATGAGAATCTCTCTCTTTAAAGTGAGGTTATTGTTATTACTGATGAAAAACCACTACAGTAATACTGCGGTTACACATTACAAAGGTGTGTCCTGCTGCTCTGCTGTCAGATGTAGGTGCAGGATAAACCCTTTGTTTACAAAATAGATTATTGTGGCTACATATGATAACAATATCCAATGCTAAATCTCATAGAAATTATTCAGTGCTAACTCTAAACATAGGTATGGAAGTGGCAGATGAGGCATCTGGTTGGTGGTGTTCACGGCTAAATGGGTTGAAATCAGAAAATGCGTTTGCTTCCTGAGAAGGTGAAATACACTTACTCTGAAATGAAACTCAGAGAAACCTGGTGCTATATTTGAGCTACGCAGACAGATGCAGGCCTGATATATGCAAGTAACCTGACCCTAAGTTTCAGATCCAACATAGAGTCTAACACTGAAACGCTTCATGCATTAGATTCCTATTTGTCTACCAAATAGGAATTATATTTGTCTGTTTTCATTCTTAACAAGAAATAGACCTCTAAAACAATAGACCAACCCACATCAGAGCCTGACCTAGGTCACCTAACCCACCTAAACCACAACAAACCGCTGTAAAATGCCAGTTGTAAGGACTTCCACATTTAGGAAATTCCGGAGACGTCTCTGTGCAACAGGACATTGTTCTCCAGAGTCACACTGAAGGGAGTCACACATACACACAGATGTTTATAATACATCCTGTATCTTCTTAAAAAAGACCGGCTTTGGATGTCTTAAAGCAAAAAGAGTTCAGTTGTATCCCAAGTTCTGGGAAAATACTTTGGATAACTTCATAATGGTATGTGACGAATGGCTCAAATAAACCTTTACACTCATGTGATCAGGAATCCAGGACAATATCATCTATTCTTGTGTTGTATTCTCAAAGCCATGTTTGGTTTATCCCAAACATATTAACCAAAATGACCAAAGCAGAAGTAGAATGTTATATAAATTGCAGAAATAGAAATTTGATTCTTTTTCATTCATTTTTTACACTTTTGTCTTTTGGAACAACAGAGGGAAGGACACGATGTAAATAAAAACTAAACATTATTAGTTAGATTTAACCAACTGGTCATTTACTGTAGTTTATAGCAGGAGCTGTAGGACACTTGGTACAATCCAGGCTTTCCAGTTAAAATGTGGTTTAAATATCCCACTCACTGAAACTTAAACATCCACTCTTTGTTTTTCTTTTCTACAGTATGTCCAGTTGAATGTAGAATGGGTGAAATTCTGTGTCATTTGTCTGTCTGAAGTTCCTCTTGGAGCAACAATAGCAGCTTTGTAGCTCTTTGCCCAGATCCTGGCAGCGATGTCCTTGGGTCCTGTGACTTTGGGTCCCGAGCGTCCATCTGCTTGTTCCTCTGACACAGTCCAGCCTCTCTTTGGTTTTGATTGGTGCGGACAGATCAGAAGTTTGTCTGACCATAGACCACTAATAAAACATATGAGTGATAGATATGGATCAAGGAAGCTGTAAATTCATAAATTGTTGTGGAGATAATTTTCTGCCATCCAGTATAAGTTTTATACTTTTATATGTCATGGGTGTGTTCGGTTATCGCAGTATCTCCAACAGAACTCCTTGTCGTTTGAAGTCCACTCATTTGGAACAAAATACTCCATGTATCAGCAGTACATACAGTACGATATGTCTGTTGTCGTGGCTGAACGTAAATGGAAAACATTTGAAAAACCACTGCACTGCTGGTACTGTACTGAACTCTGTGAAAACACTACGAAGCTGCAAAAAGATTGAACGTATGCTCTCAGCATTTCACTACCATCTGATTATCACGGGGACAAGATTCTTAATGCCATAACTGCCACCTCATATACAGCCTGGATTTCATTTAAGCAGCAAATTAATAAATGCAAGTTTTTAAGACGAAACCCTGTCTATTCTGGTTAGTTTTGAAATGTAATTATTTACTCAGTCCTATGTTAATTGAATGATGGGTGGGATAAATCCTGACAATCAGAGAAGGCCTAAAACATGAAACTCATTGTAACTGTATTTAATTCGGTAGAACTTGTTGACATAACTATGACTGTTTTGAATCATAAGCCATAACTACAATAATGTGAATCAGACCAACTGTGTCAGGTTTAACGGGCATCAGTTAAAATGTAATGTTCTGAATCATTTGTGTGATGACTTATTCAGTGACTTCGAATGCATGTGCAGGGAGGAGTTCAGTGTCTATCTATGGACACACTGTTTTTGAGACTCAACATATTGTTCAGGTGGACTGTTCACATAATATACATCACTGTGAGGAGATTATTACCCAAGGTCAATACGTGAAGTGCAGTCTGTGAACAAAGCATGTTCCCAGAGCTGGTTAAACTGTTAATCATTAGCTGTGACAGTAGCTCTGCTAGTTACACACAGGTCTGCACAGGATCTTCTGCTTTTATCATTAAACGCTCCTTTAAATGATGCGGAAGCTGATTATCACATTTTATTTAAAAAAACATGCCACGTTTTCAAGTTCAGTGGTCACGGGACACAAGAAGCTGCTGCAGAATGTGAAACATCTCATGACATCTGGTTTCAAATTTTGCATCTGAGGAAACGCGTGTCTTTGTCATCTTCTACACTACTGCACGCTTCCTCTTACTGAAACCACAGGAGTTGACCGAGCAGGTGCTGCACTGTGTAGGAGAAAATGAAAGACAGCAAATGTAAGTCGATGAGTGACGCAGGACAGCGTCATGCGCCAGCACGCAGACGTTGAATCACTCCAATTCAATTATCTTTATATAGTCCAATATCTCAAATCATCTGAAAGGGCTTTACAGTCTGTACAACCTACATCAGCCTCTGTCCTTTAACCCTCTGTTGAAGGCAAAGTTTGACCCAATTATACAAAAGATTTATATCTGTTTATTTATTTTTCTCTCTGCGTTCACTACATTCAAAGTGACTCTTTAGGGGATTTTTTTTTTTACATGCTAATATAGTCGTCTCTTACTTATATTTATTTATGCTAAAATATTAATAGTAGGCTTTAGACTATATTAGTCTTTTACAATATAAAGTCAGTTTTATTTATTATTTATTATACTTATTATTGTGAATATATTATAAATCTGCTGAAATAAAGTAACTAATCAAACTGGATCAAACTGTTTTGACACAACAACCATTATGTATTATTAATACATTATTATGAAGAAAAACAAACCAAAAATAACAAGTTTGTAGCCTCTTTTCCAGAGTTTTCAACTGTTGCTGTTTCCACCGAGAAGACCGAGGAATCCTGCTGAAAGTTTGAAAAAGTTCATTGTTTTTCCAAGAATAACTTTCATGCCACCGAGTGAGGCCTTTCTTTCTCAAAATGTGTATAAACCAAACTAATGCTGACGATTTCAGGTCAGGAGAGCAGAAAATAAATCAAATGTAGTACAGGCTGCACCAGTGACCTGATTTTTCTTCTTGCTCTCATTCTCGTTCACTATGAGATGAAATGAGAAATATACCAGTGTTATAACTGTCTGCATGTTTCCATAGACTTTCCATAAAGCAATTTACTCCTGTGACATCATTTAACGTTCCTGACTCGCAGATCCCGTTCAATCCAAGCTCACATGAGAAACGTACTGAAATGAGATCCGTCAGTGAATCTGATGCTGCTGGAGACGCCGGCGCTCACGTTACATGGATGGACAAAGACAGAGAGATTAGAAAAGACATCTCGATGCATCACAGCTGGACGAGCAGCAGTGACTCATACTTTTATAATCTGTTTAGCTTCTGATGTCCAACGAACACTGAGACTGTAACCAAATGAAGAAAAAAAAAAAAAACGAAGAATAGAACGACATATTGAAGGAAGAAAACCCTGCATATTAGTTTGAAAATAATTTGGATTTAATCAAATAAAATGTTCTTCAGGCACCAGAAAATGTTTGCAAAAGTTGTTTGAACCAGGTCAGTTTATAGGAGAACATTAGAATATTGGAAGCAAATGCCATGCAAATGGTCAACTTAGACCAGTTTACTAAATCCCACAAATGCTTTGGATTTATGCTTTTGATTTGGTTAGGTAAATGAGTTTGTGCATTTCCGTCTCTGCTACATGTTTGTGTGTTTCTGTTGTGTGCTCTGGTAGTGAGGAAGAAACAGTTTCCGTGGAGTCATTCCTTGAGGGTTAACGGAGGTTAACTGTCAAGTAGCAAATCCAAGTCTCATTCCTCAGTAAACAGATATTTTGTAGTTACACATTATGTTATCCACGTAAAAATGTAACAGTTTCACTAACAAACAAACCTGTTCACGATCTGTAGAGACCATTTGTTATAAAGAAGCCTGCATTTTCGTGTGCAACACCAGCAATAAGCAAAAACAAATACACATTCAACAAACTGATATATTTTGGTGCAAAGTTGACTTTAACATTCAAACATACACGCTTTAACTTGCAGCTTGGAAGAACTGTAAAGACAATCTGAATTAGACTTCATTTGAAAGGCAACATCTTCTAGTTTCTGTGTTCACCATGTGGCTAAAACACAACCTGAACTATCTGTTGTAACCCCAACCCTTAATCCATCATCACTGCTGCAGAAATGTCTCGTTTTGTTGTCAGCGTTTGTCCCATCACCATGTGCATGAGTGCCAGATCCATCAGCAGCATCAACACTTTTGAAAGAGGATTGTTTTTTAGGGAAACAAGTCAACAAACACATAAATCTCAACCTCTGCTGTCACTGGAAAACCTCCACATGAAGGAAATTCCTCAGACACCACCTACAAAACCACCTACTGTAACTGCCGTGATCAGCGTCACTGTTTGCATCTGTGGTCTCCCATCCTCCTGAAAGCTCTGCAATTACGCATGATTGGCCTGCCATCATGGTTATCGCATATGTTTTTGGAATGTATGTTTTAGACAGAGAGGGAAGGACATGGAGACACAAATAATTGGCGTAAAATCCAACGTGGACCAAGTGTTTTGAGTGTTTTATTTCAGCCTGACCCACTTTACAGACTGCATTATCCATGTAATGTGTCATTTACCCACTTAATGTTCCTTTAAAAATGGCTTTAAACTGTATAATTTTCCATTAGGATCCTTGACAGTAATAATCTCTGGAGTTAGTACAACCCAAAAATAAGAAATAACTGGAACAATATAGAAAATACTAATTAAAAAAATGCTTCGGGACATCAATAACATAAAGCTTCCTTTTGGCTCAGCAAAGTTTGAACTGACATTTATGGCTCTAACTCCATATTGTAGTGTTTGACAAAGGCGTGCCACAGTGACCCTGGTCCACGTAGCTCCATCAGCTCCAGATGAACGACGGTTCTTGGCGCGGCGTCGTCCGAGGGATCGGAGATCACAGGTGACCTTGTTCTTTACTCACTGAAATACATTTACATCTTTTCATTCTTTTCTGCACCATAGAGTGTAAAATATCCAAATCCCTTCCTATTGAACCTTTATTGTCATTGTGCATAAAGAAAACATGAGATTTGTGTAGCTGCATCAGGTCAAAATACTTAAAAACAGATAATAAATAAACAACATAAACACTATCTTTCTTTTAGGGACATTGCTTTTAAGCATTTCAATCATTTTCTCATGCATTTCTTGACAAACCGTCGTTCCTCGGCCCATCTTTGCTCCTAAAGGGCCAAATCATGATTACAGTCACCCGATTGCATCACCTGTTTCAAATCAGTCATTATTTGGCCTACACTGCACCTGGTCTCACTTTTCCTTGAATGTGTTGCAGCCTGAATGTGAGGACTGGATGTGTATTTACAAATTAAATGAAGCTGACCAGACAAAACATGACATACGCTGCGTTCATACTGCCTACAGTGAAATACGAGTCAAAATACATTTTAACGATTTATTTTTTGATTAGCATTTTCAGTTATTTCTTATTCGGGGGTTGTAAATATTCTAAACATTCTAATATATACAATGTCTTACTGCAGGTTACTTGCATTTGCAAATGAGCAGATACAGACACTCGGGCTGGTGTTGAGCGTATTCATGTGTGTCTCTGTTCCTGCTGTTGTCTGTGAAACACGCTCACATGGGGATAGCACAACAAGGCGAACTGGTTCCGCCCTCTGCTCCTGAGACACCTGAGCTCAGGTGCAGCCAGCAGTGACACACAGAGACGCTGCCGTTGCAAAACACAGCAACTGCTTTATGTGTGTGTGTGTGTATAGACAGAGAGATGTCAACCTGAGCATAATATCTGAAAAAAGAACAGTACACGGAGATTAGATTATACTTACAGCAAACTCAGCATTAAATCTGCGATTTAATGTTGAGTTGAGTGGCAAGAATTCCCATCGTGACATTGTACAGAACTATTTTGCTTTCTTTTTCTTAGTGAAGAAAATATGCTCTCTGCTCTCGATTGAAGGCTATATGTGTAAATGAACTTGGTCACATACATAACTTTTCATCAGATGTGTGTATGACTGCGTTTCAGCTCAAAGCACACAGTGGATGTACTGTGATGCACAATGGCCCATGAAGAATGCTTTGGGTGAGTAACATTACATTATATTCACTGAGTGTGCTGTATTGTGTCTGTGTATTGGGAAATATGACAT